>LSSK01001713.1:0-22894 GCA_001969505.1 Zancudomyces culisetae
AAACATTCACAGCCAAGATGAAATGGAAATGAAAATAATGAAAATTTTTTGTAAAATTGGCAATGTTTGTTTTTGAAATAAACAAAATTGATAGCGAATACAGAAAGTAGTGGTGGGTGGGAGGATTTTTTTTATGCTTTTTTGCCAGTATTTTATTTGTCCAAAAATTTGAGAGGAATTGATTAAACAAAAATAATCAAACAAAATATAAAAAAAAAAGAAATGATAATAAATCAAGTGAATAAATGAAAACCATATATTGCTAAATATACAAAAAAAAAATTAAAGAAAGAGAAATAAAAGGAGAAAATGTCGGAAGAGGCAGTAGCAAGCAGTGTCAGCAAGACAGGGCTGATGAACAAAAACTGGAAGTTTGTCGCATCAGTGGTGATTCCGCCAGTAATCGTAGCAGGTCTGGCACTTTGGTACTACCAACGAAACCAAACAACACCTACCGAAGTAAAAACCAAAAAGAAGAAGAAGAACAAAAACAAAAGCAAGAAGGTGTCAGATGAGGAAAAGGAAAGCAATGCCGGTAATGGCAAGGTAGAGAAAAGTATAGGGGATTTTGAGACGGCAATGAAATTCAGTGAGGAGGGGATTGAGAATTTGGGAGCAAGCGAGAGAAAAAAGTATGGAAATCTGCTTAAAGATAAGGGCAACGAATACTATAGAGAAAGAAGCTTTGAGCAAGCAGTGGAAACATATACACAGGCAATCAAGTTTAGCAAAGATCCAGTATTCTATGCAAACAGAGCAGCCTGCTACTCAATGATGAAAAAGTACGAGGAGGTGATTGAGGATTGCAACGAGGCATTGAAGATCGACTCAAAATACATCAAGGCATTGATGAGAAGAGCACAGGCGTATGAACAAGTAGGAAAGAACCAAGAATCGCTATACGACTATACCACGGCGTGTATTTTCGAGGACTTTAAGAACAACACAGCATCGGTTGGGGCAGAAAGAGTATTGAAAACAATAGCAGAGAAAGAGAGTGCAGAAAGATTGGCAACAAGAAAACCAAGACTGCCATCGAAATCGTTTATCTCGGGATACTTCAACTCGTTCCGAAGCAACGGAGAGGCAATAAAGGCGGAGGGAACAGAGGAGCTGAGCGAGGCGGTAAAAGAATACAACATGAGCATTGAGCTGAGCATCAAGAAGAAGTATGCCGAGTCAATCGAGCATTTGGAAAAGGCAATTGAGCTTGGACTGAGCGGAGCGGCATATGTTGAGGCACACAGTTTGCGAGGAGCATACCACTTTTTGAAGGGATCGTTGGAGTTGGCAGAGGAAGACTTTGAGGCAGCGTTGCAGGCTGATCCAAAGCATCTGCGCACACTATACAGAAAAGCAAACATGTATACCGAAAAGAAGGATTTGGAAAAGGTAGAAGAGCTCTTGATGAAGGGACAGAATCTTGCGCCCACTGATCCTGAAGCTTATTTCCAGCTTGGCCAGCTCAGTTTCCTCAAACAAAACTTTGAAGAAGCAACTTCCCACTACCAAAAGGCCCTTGACCTCGACCCCACCTACGTCTACCCTTACATCCAGCTCGGCGTGTCTCAGTTCAAGTTGCTGCGTGTCGAAGATGCCATGCAGACCTTCAATTTGGCTATGGCCCGCTTCCCAATGCGTTCTGACCTATACAATTACTATGGTGAAGTCTTGGCTGAGCAAGGTTTGGTTGTTGATGCCTCCAATGCCTTTGACAAGTCTATTTCCATCGACAAATCAAATCCTCTTCCCTATGTAAACAAGGCCCTCGCCATGTTTACTCACCCTGGAAATGTTCAGGACAGTCTGGTTCTTATCAAAGACGCTATGAGTGTTGATCCTGAATGTGAATTGGCTGTTGCTGCTCTCAGCCAAATCTACTTGCAACTTGGAATGTTTGAGGATAGTTTGGCCATGCTTGACCGCGCTGTTGAACTTGCAAAGAGCCAAGATGAACTTGTTTCCACCATTACTTTTAGAGAAACCACTGCTGCTCAATACAAATTCATCAAAGAACACCCTGATTTTGTCTCTAGACTTAGCAATTAATCTTTTTTTTTTCTTCTCTTTTTATCTCTTTTTAGGGATGTCTTGACCTATCTTTTATGTTTATATTTATATTTTTAATTCTATTTATATATTCAATCTCTGTCTGACTTGTCTTTTATCTTGTCCAAATCGTAACCATTCGCATTATACATTCAAATTTCTTATCCCTAACCTTTACACTTGTTCATCAATATCTCGTCTTCCCTACCAAATTATTGAATTAATTAACTAACTAATCAACAATTAATCCAAGTTTTGGATTTTCACATGATCTCAGAAATTCCGATTATACAAAACACCCTCTTCCTCTTCCCCTTCCCCTTGCCCTTCCCCAGTTTCAAATTGGTTTTTTAAACATCCTTTACTTGTACTATAATAACAAACCTACAAATAACAACTAATATTAACAAATGTTGACTATTATGCTTGTATAACGGTCTCAATACATTGTGTAGAGCAAAAAAATCAGTTTAGTATATATAAGAAACACACAACATTCTAGAAATATCCACAAGGGTGAAAAAAAATAAATTAAAACCTCATTCAATGCCGACCCTTCAAAAAATATCATCATACAAAAACTGGGAATTGATCCAACAGTTAGCCACGCATCTTGTTTTATTCCCTGCTTTCAAGAGAGAGTCCATGAGACGAGCTGCTGTCGCTATAGTAATATGCTTTGAGTTCCTGGATGATTTACAACTTGACTTTGACAGCTTTTGCAGAAACAGTAATGGGACGACAGCCAATTCGATATATTCCCAGACTTCTGCGAATACTAGCCAAACAGCGGCAAAGCTGGCATTCTTGAAATTCCTGTTTAACGAAAAACTAAAAGAGCCCGAAAAACGGGCCCAGTTGCTGTTTATTGAGAGAGCTGCATACGAAAACGATCGGTTTTCGGGACAAATAGGCTTTCCTGGGGGTAAAACCGAACCGACTGACCATGACGACAAGGCCACTGCAATCCGTGAGACTTGTGAGGAGATTGGGTGGGATCTCACCGATTCCAAAAAATATTTTTACCTAGGCGAACTGGACGATGTGACAACTTCAACAGGCATACTGGATGACAAAGCGTCTAAAAGAAGAATTATGGTATCACCCCAGGTCTTTTTGAAACTATCTGGAAACAGAAGTGTTTTTATTGACAAGGGTGAAGTAAACAGTGTGAATTTTGTCGATTTGGATCAAATAACCAAATATGTTGACCACCCAGTCCGCATCTTTGATGCAAACGCGTGTGCTGTAAAATATGATATTTCTACTTTTTTACAAACAGTTGTGGGAAGAGGTAAAGGACTGTACAAGCAACACAAAATCGATCATTATGCCAAGAGCAGTGCCTTGGGTAGGATGCTCGGCGGGTATTATTTTTCCTGCTTGGAACTTCCGATACATTCTGTAGCTAGCCATTGTAACAGATTCCAAGAGCCTATACAAGTCGGTAAATGCGCCAGTGTTACAAAAGAATTGTCATCTTTACAACCACCAGCTCATGATTCTGATGATTACAACGATAAAAGTAAAAATAACAACAATACCATGTTACCATCCAAGATGAAAGTCCTAGACTTTTCCAACTCTTCAAGCCTAAAACCACTAAAATATGCCTCCGATACCCACATTTATTTATGGGGACTTTCATTGTCAATAGTTTGCGACTTTGTCGATATGCTAAATCCCATTCACCCAACCAACCTAAGCAGCAGCTATACAAGCGTTTCTGGAAGCTGGCCAAAACTAGACAAATACATTTGGTTTGATGTAAATTGGATGATTGATCTAGCCCAACACAACACGCTAATCAAGTGTATTTCGGGCTCCCCACTATTTCGCAAACCTTATCATAAAAATCGATGGAATAGCGGTACCGGTTTCATAAACTATTATCGCGTTGCCTTTCTTGCCATAGTAATGGGCACCTCTGTACGATGCGCACTCTTGGCATTGTTGCTGAAAAAGAGTATCCAGTTTATTAGCAAACTTTAATTGAATGAGATTGAATCTCCTTTCCTCTATTATTTCAAGGTTTTTGGTGTATATGATGGTTATGTAAGCAATCTAGTCATCTTTTGTTAGAATACTATCATATGGATATTATGTTATTTCGAATATTTGATAAAACAATGTACTTTTCATTATAAATCTGCAAGAATAAAATATCTCTATTCTCGATTTTACCAAATCAATCAAATCAAATCAAGTTTACATGATATATCCCCTCACAATTGTTAGTATCGACTTTGGTAAATAATACATTGATGGGTATCAAACCTTTTGTGTAATTGTATGTGTAATTGTATGTGCGAGTGCAAGTGTATTTTTAAATTGAGTTTAAAGGATTGGTTAATGAAATAGTCTACTTAATTAATGGTACAATACGTAACACCAGAATAATTCTAAAACACACACACTCTCCCCCCCCTCAACTGAACTCTATTCTGCTTTAAAGAGAGTATAAAATATCAAATGCTATTGATTAATATCATTTCTAGTAACAAAAAAATGGGTAGGGGGGGGGATAAGAGGTTAATAAGATAGGTCCTTATTGCTTTTTCAAGTTTAAATTCTTTTGGATTACATAAAAAGTAAACAAATGGTAATATAGGAAATAGAGTTTATACATCTAGCAAACTAGCAAATAATCAAAATCTGTTGGAAAAAAAAAACAAACCTATTTATAAATTTTATGGCATTGAAAATAGGTGGATTATTAATTCTCTACTATTATCAATATTATTATTAGTATTAATACTGTTTTATACTGCTGATTATTGATTAACAATTTACTTGATTTTGAAACTTGCTCAATGGATTTTGCAAGTAAAATTTAGCTGCAGAAAGTATTCAAGTAGATCAGGTTTTATATCTTGATTTATTTACTTGTTTATTTATTTATTTTTATATATAAATATTTATAGTTGGAGACTTTGTTTACTAAATAAACAATTAAACCCAACAAGGTTTATAAGGATGGGAAAAAGAGGAGGAGAGGAAACGAGAATATAGAAATTCAAGAATGAAAGAAATGTAAAAAATAAAAAATGATACTAGTTGAAAAATGAAGAACCAAAGAAAACAATAAAAACGCAATCATCAAAACGTTTATTTACAAATAACTTCATTCCTCTCCTCCCCTCTCCCCTCCCCTCTTTCTTCTTTTTCCTCTTTCTCCTACCCATCCCCAACCCTCAGTTTGCAATCCCATTTTTGGTATTATTAATAGTTAATACAGGTGGATTTGAGTTTGAGCTTGAATTTGAATTTGAATTAGGATGAAATATATACCAGAATATTCTCCCTTCTCCCTTCTCTCTCCTCCCCTTCTCCCCTTCCCATTTGGCTTTAATTTTCTGGATGTAATGCAACAACAATATATTTGTAAAAACAGATACATTATAACTGCCAACCTACACGTTTTATTCCATAAAACTACCCCATCATTTTTTTGTCGAAAAAAAAATATACATTTTCCATTTTATATTATTTTGCAAATTGACAAAGAACTATAAGGTTCGTTAAATATTGAAATCACACACACACACACATACTTACATACTTACCAACACATCATACACACATACATTACAAAAAGAAAAATAAAATAAAACTCCACATATTACTGGAATTTAAAGATTATACTCGCCGTATTCGTACTTTTTGTTTTTGTTTTTGTTATTATTTATTTATTTATTTATTTGTTTTCAAAAAGTAAAGAGTATTAATAATTTGACAAACGTGTATTTGGTAAATTAGAGCACAAAACATTTATTTAATTAAAAAGTAAAAGAATTAAATTACAAAAAAAAAAAGAAAAAGAAAAAAGGAGGAGAGTACAAAAGCATATTTAAAAAAGAAATATATACTCCGCACCCCCCCTCCCCTTAACCTTCCCCTCCACCTACATATCACCCTTTTTTTAAATAAAAAGAAAGAATAAAACAATAAAAGCGGATTAAAGCATTTATACAGATATTGATGAATATATTAATATAGTATAAAAGTGATTCTATACAATAAATCCTTACGACTATCACTTTGTTTAAATAACCAAAGTCACTCGAAATAAAATTGAAAAATTGAAATTGTAAGTGCAGAATTATATTGTATTCAATCAAGAAACTAAATAGACCTAACCCGTTGTATGAATTGTAAATGTCAGTGTGGGAGATAATGAGAGATTTAGAGATATGAGAGGATACCTTCACAAACTGTATTGCCTTAAAGAAAATACATTTTAAAAAACTATTTAAATAAAAAAAGATCTAAATATTCTACAATTTATATAATAATGAATAGAATCGAAACTATACCTTGAATATAAATACATAACCAACAAGAACCAAACCGGAAAAAGTAATAGAAAGAAAGAAAGAAAGAAAGAAAAAAGAAAGAAAGTAAAAGATAGGATGAAAGTACAAGAAATAAGTAGTGGGATAGGTCCGAGCAAGGACAAAACAGAGACTCAATTCTACCAACATCAACATCAGTACCAATACTCCAAATCAAATAGTAAATGCTCAAACACCAGTATGGCCTCGAGTTTTAATTCGGCATATTATAGTGCAGACCAATTGGCAGGCGTGTTGAGTTCAAAGCCTAGCAATGTTGAAGATAAGACTGGTATAAGCACTGGTCCAAAACACGACAACAATAGCTACAAGAATAACGATGGTAGCAAAAGCAGTGATAATTGTAGTAATGACAACAACAGAAAACGTATGGATACAACATTTACATCGACATCAACATCAACAGATAAAGATATGTTTGCTATTGACCAACACCCAGAATATAAGATTCTGATGTCAAAACTAAAGCGAAGTGATGATAGGGTTCAGATACTCGATGAAGAAAACTACACGTTGCAAATGAATGTATCTGAATTAACGACAAGACTAGAACAAGCAGAAAAGACACACAGAAAAGAACGGGTGGCAGCAACCAAGCGAGGACAAGCAGAGAAGAACTATTTAATACAACAAATGGCAGAAAAACAAAAAGCAAACGAAGTACTGGAACTACAAGTCAAAAGACTGAAGGCACAAGTTCAAAGGCTGGGAAAGGAAAAAAAAGTGGTTGAGGATGAATTGTGTAGTTTGGAAAACAAATTGGCAGAGCTACAGAATAGTAGCGGGATAAACAATACGAATAAACAAATAGTTGGTGTTAATAATAATAATGATAATGGTAATGATAATGGTGTGACTGGTGCTACAGGGATGGAGAGAATGGATTCAGTACTAGACATAACCAAACAACAACAACAACAACAACAACTTGAACAAGAATTGCAGGATGAACAAGATATTAAAAACTATCAAAAGAGATTAGTACAGTTACGACGGGGAAATTCCTATAGAACCAACCAAATCAGTGGGGCAAATGTTTGTAAGGAAAAACCAAGACGTAGGAAAAACACGATAAACAGTCCAAGACGAGGAATGCGGTTGAGGAGTATTACGGGAGAAAGCAGTCTTTGTAGCAACGTAGTTCAAAAAAGTTTAGACGAAGATGGTGTAGATGGTGTGGATGAATGGCAAGATGAAGAGCAAGATGTAGAAAAAATGCTATCAAAACAATTGGCAATTTCTATGCTTGAAGACACTAACAATAACAATAAAAACGATGATGATAATGATAATGAGAACGAAAATGATAATATCAATAATAATAATAATAGTTTAGACAGTGAGGGTGGAATTTATCAACGCGTAAATAAAAGTATTGAAGAAGGGGAAGAATATACCAATTTAGAAATTGAAATGAAAAAGGCAATTTTTCAACACAGCAAGGTACTTAAAAGAACGGGTAATAGTATGAGGCAAAAGGGAGGAATGATGAGAATGAAAAGAGTAGTAGAATATAGTGAAAAACAAACCCAAACTGAAGATCAAAATCAAGATCAAAATCAAAAAGAAGAAATAGAAGTAGAAGTAGAAAATAGTGGAGATAAGGATAGTAGTATAATGACAATTCAAACAGCAACAGATTCCGACATAGCAATAGTAATGGTTGGACAAAATGCAAATGCAAATACAAATGCAAAAGCAAAAGCAAAAGCAAAAGCAAATGTTAATGTTAATGTAAATAAATTTAAAACAAAGTATGCAGCCAAAAGTAAACAGCTGTTAATGTTGGATAATACAAGTTATGAATTTGTTCCAACCAAAAAAGTTATTGAGCGAGAAATCAACAAGTATAAACGAGATTTTAATGTACCACAGACCAATACTACCGCCAAAATTACTACTACTACTAATAATAATAATAATAATGCTAGTAGACCAGTTTCTATACCATCAATTAACATTAAAAGTAGTAGTAATAGTAGTTATAGTAGTAATAGTGTAATAGACAAAGTCGATATAAATATAAAAACAGCAGAAAAGCAAATGGGAAATCGATTTAGTAGAATTAGTAATAGCCAACATGCTACATTACTAAAATCACTAGTCAAAACATCATATTCAACTTCACTTTTAGCCAAAAAAAATAATGCCCACATCAACAATTACAACAATAGTAATAATGATAATAATGATTCAAAACAAAAAGTAATTGATCCAAAAATAGTTAATGTACTATCAAAAGTAATGATGGGAACATACATGTACAAATTCTCTACAAACTCTAGCAGCAGCAGCAGCAGCAACGGTAACAATGAGAATAACATGTATTACTTTACAGTACACCCGTATTCCAAAACCCTGAGCTGGGCTAAACAGCCAATGAACGAGTCCCAAAAAGGCATCAAAACAATGTATATAGATTCAGTACGCGTAGTTGCCGACTACCAAACTTCCAAATACCTCGACTTGTGTTCGTACAGCCTGATTATTTCCGACTCCAAAAACCAAGTCAAAATCAAAGCCTCAAATGCCGAAGACCACGACTCGTGGTATTTGGCTCTTAGTTATCTCCAATCTCGTCGCCCCAAATCTTCCTTTTAGTTTTTTTTTATTATTTTTTTTTTGACGCCTGAAATCAATAGTTTTTATGCAGGGGAAGAACCTTCTTGTTTTTCTGCTCATTGGCTATCCTTCTGTATATTGTTGCTCCGACTATCCATGCCAATACTGCTACTATAAATATATTCAAATAGCTAGAAAATATAAATCCGAATACTTTACTAACAACTCCCTTTTGGCTTTGCATTTCCCTCTCTTCCCCAGTATTATTGTCGACGTTATTGTTATTGTTATTATTATTGTTATTGTTATTGTTATTGTTATTGTTATTGGTATTTGCATTATCGTTCATTGGATGTACTTGTTCTATTTTTATAAGATTATTATTCTCTTTATCTTTCAAAACCTTTTTAATATATTTCTCCGATAATTCTCCTCCAGCTTTGTTTTTAAAATACTGTTCAACTATTTCCGACACATCTCCATTTTTTATATCGATTAAACTGGCTTTTGAAGTATTAGAACTGGAATAGTATCGTTTGGTACTCTTGTCGTATATCACTACTGCTGGCAAATCACCACTCGATATCTCTGTCTCTGTCTCTGTCTCTGCTTTTGATTTTGATTTGACTTTTGTCCATGTCGCAAAATCAATGACTAAGTATTTGACTTGTTTATTTCGATTCATTGTTGCTGCAGTTTCAAATCCTGTATATTTTTCAACTACCTTTGGATCCAATTTCCCATTTGCCGCCTTGTTGGTTATAAAAATAACTTCTACTTCTACTCCCACTCCCACTCCCACTCCCGTTTGACCACTCTCCTTTTCATATTCCTTTTCATCCTCCACAAAATACACTGCTTCTCGGATGTATCCTGTTATTAAATATCTCTCCACCTTTTCATAATCTGTCAAATCTCCCGCAAGCAAGCTCACTTGATTTTTCCCTGCTCCTCGTTCAAACACTATCGTGTCAACATTAGCAGTGTCTTCTGCTATTCCTAACTTTTTCCGCATCCCTTTGTCACGTGTACTCCACATTTCGGCTTCCAGCTTGTATTCACCAATTAGTCTTTTCAGGTTTTCGTTGATTTTGCTATTTCGTTTGATATACTCTTCATTACTCTCCTCACTCTGCGGCTTAATTTTCGCTGGAAAATATACTATGTTTTTCTTTTTGGTTTCTTCTCCCTCCTTTTGCCACAATTTGATGTTATTATACTCCTCCACACTACTCAGCTTGTTCCCGATCATAAACATTTCTCCCAATATAAACTCTCGCATCCGTTCAGCACTTCGATCTCCGCCTTGCATGTCCGATTGTCCCCCATTGTAAAACAATCGCAGTGTTGGATACCCCTTGATCTTCCTTGCTGCACACGCACTGTGGTGTTCTTGGCAGTTAATCTTTGCTATTTTAATTCCTGTATCCCTCATTGCCCCTATAAGTTCCTCGTCATATGCCTTCATCATCGCTCGACAAAATGGACAGTTTGGTCCGAAAAAAAACACAAATACATTGTCCTTCGCCACCTCCTCTTCCAGGGTTTCTCCACTCAGTTCCTGCACTTTTTCCTGTGTCTTGGTCCTCTCCACTTTGGTCTTTTGTGCAAACCGCTTAGGTAATCCATCTACATACTCCGCCAGTTTCTCATATACGCTCCCAACCATACATTCCTCCTGTCTATTCCCATTAACATACAGAAATATTGTTGGATATCCATCTACTTTTTGCTCCCCACACAGCCCCTCATGATCCGACAAACAATTCACTTTTGCCATCCTAATCCCCAACTTTTCTCGCATCTCTTTTCCCTTGTTATCCTCAAGCTTCTTCCATTCCGGCAAAAGAATCTTCGAATACCTGCATGTCGGCGAATAGAAATTCACCAACCACATTTCATTCACCGCATCTCCATCCTTTTTGCCGTTTGATCCCAACACAAGTTGATCAAACTCTGCTTTACTGGTAATTATACGGTCGTAATCTGCCTCTTTGTTTTTAAACACCGCTGCCTTTTTCAACTCCGCATCCAGCTCCCCGTACCCAATACTTTTAGTTGCAATACTCGCGTGTTTGTTTCCCTTAACATATACCTGAACGATTGGCAACTCTCGCATCGCTTTCTTTTCTTCATCCCTCACCTCTATTTCACACACCTTGCTGTGCATTGTACAGTCTACCTGCACAAACTGCATCCCGTATACTCGCTTGTCCCACACTTTGTGCACCCACTCTTCCTCAAGCTTCTTCCAATTTTTTTGCTCAGCCTCCACTACCCCCTCACCGCTTTGAAAGAATCTGACCACTACTCCCCCACTATCCCCCACCATCTTTTTGAAATCGTCTCCTTGCTTGAATTCCTTCACCCCTGTGTTTCCTGCTTCTTCCTCTCCCACTACTGATTGTAGCAGCCCTGGAGCCATCAGCGACAGGTAAAAGCCCGCTTTTTTATAAAGTATTCTCATTTTACTTTGTAATCTTCTTTATATATTGTAATTAAATGTCTTTCTGGCTATACTTACTAAACTTTAAATCTCCACTTCACTCCACTCCACCCTTCCTCCTTTTATCCCCTCTTTTATACCTGATTTTTATTTTTCAAATCCCATTATTTTGACTATGCTCTTTTTAACGTATTTTTTGGCCAATAACATTGATTATATTAATAGTAAAAAAAATAATAATAATAATAATAATAATAAAAATTAGCTGAATTGGGAAAAATCATTTTGTAAATCAAATGAAATCTTTGACCATCTCATCTCATCCACCCCACCATCCACCACCCACCACCCCCCCAATCCTTTTTTGCCTTTTTTCCTTTTTCGTTTCTTTTTATAAATCTGAAAGTTTAGCCAAACACTCCTCATATTTACTCTCTCCCCCCGCATTTTGAAGAGTCACCTTAAGGCTTTCAACCAGACAACCACACCTTTCAACCACAACAGCCTTATCTTCGTTCGCCGATTTTTGCTCGTTAAGACCTGCTGACCCCGAAGATGTGGTCTTTTTGCCCCCACTACCACCATCTGTTCCTGCCTTCACACCAGAGCCCCAAGCTGACTTGATATGGCTGATACTTGCGATCAACAAATCAAAACAGTGTGTAATTTCATCAGCAGTCAGTTTCTCAGTTATCATCATCCCAAGACTTGTTACAACTATTGGAACAAAAGTATCCATCAGTCCCAACTTTACCACTGTGTTTAGATACTTGCTGTGGTCATGTTCATAGAGTACAGAAACTATATCAAATGCTAGTTTGCGCAGACTCTTGCCCATATCAGTGGTATGAACAAAAGGCCCAACTTTTTCTTTTTTAACAAGCTCAGAAACCACTTCGCAGCTGGAATTAATACCAGATACAAACTCGCTACTGTTGAACATCTCTAGCAGCAGCTGTGTACCTGTTCTAGAGACTCTCGCACCCTTTTGGCTCTTTGCAGCTGAGCTAGATACCAGCGAATAAAATATTTGCAGGCAGTAATACTTTGAGCAAAACATCTCAGCATCTTCAATGATATTGCTGTGGCTAATGTTAGATAGTGTCTCCAAAACAGACTTTATCACCTCAAAATGACTGTTGTTGGCTGCATTCACATCCGTGGTGGATATAACTTGGATAAACTGTGTAATTGTGTATTTGATTGCCATTAAACGCACCAATTCCAAACGCTTGTTTTGTGGCAGTTCGCTATTTTTGAATAGCTCGATATTTGACAGCATCAAGTTGGCGTATATTTTAGAATACAAACCCAAATCTTCATTCTCAGTATCAAAAGCGAGATATTCAGGTGCACGTGTCAAATGTAAAACCAACCGCCGAACTATGTCATGAATCTCCTGTTGTACGTCTGCTGGACTCCCAAAACTAACCACCTCTGTGTGTTTTGACATTACTATCAAGCATCCAAGAAGATGGTTCAACTCGGAGCTTGTATGTAAAAGCTGCAGACTTAGCTGTGATGATAACGCCTCAAACAGCTTTCCTCTGGCGAGCTGATTGGTAACAGCTACTTTTCCAATTGCAAAATACACAGCGTCCAATGAACACTCTTGACTTTTTAGCTGTGAAAATAGCTTTTCAACTATCGAATCAGATAGAAAACCCGAATCGTTGAAGCTTCCTGTAGCATAACATGCAAATTCCAGAGTGTTATCGTCGTTAAACATCCTCAACAACGCCTGGTTGACACTATCATAAGCCACGGTTGAGTTTAGCACTCTTGATATGGAGCAGCAATAACACTCTGCCACAAATAGTAACACATCGTGCTGGTGAGTATTTTCAGTGCTCAGCTTGACTAGCACTTCGGATATGTGCTGGTTGTATAAACTCAAAACAGATACCAGCTTCAACCCCAACGACCTTAGCTTTGCATCCCTAAAAATACGGAGCTCAACTACCAAGGAGTTCAAGAATTCTACGTTTTCACACACCTCATCTTTTGCTGACAGGTATGGAATCGTATTTATAAACAATTGCAACACACTGGAAATCATTGGTATTTCACTTGTTGACAGGCCCATCAATTTTTCCACCACACCCAGCCGATTATATATTAAATCCACCTCTGCACCCAATGCATCCTTGTATTTCGATTGACTGTATAGTGAAACAAGTATATCTATAATTGTCCCACATCTTTCGTTGTTATTACCGTCATAAACCACCATCAGCTGCTCAATCAATGGTTTTATGGCTTCCATGCTAATAAATGGACAGAGCTTAGCAACCAACAAACTCGTCTTTTCTAACACATATGCCTGAACCGATGCAATTCCCAGTAGCTCTGTAAATAAACTGATGAGCTCATCAGCACGCACTGGACAAACTCCGTACTTTTCATTTTCAACAAGGCCAAGCATCATTTCCATATATTTTTTAGCCAGCTCTGGATCATTTCTCCCACTTGCCCGCATCTTTTCTGCTTTATCCAGTATGAGTTCGCCAATAACCTCTTTGTTTCTTTGCACTTCACACTTGTTCAGCACTACTGTTGCCGTCTGTATCGCCTCAATTATCACGCTTCTTTCTCCATTCTCCATTTTTTCGCTCAATTCCTTCAGCGTCACCGCAGCCATTTCATTATTTATACTGTCCATTTTTCCACATGCACTATATACCCCTTGGATAATTTTGAACACCTCAATCTCATTCCCAAAATACTCCTTATTTTCTCCTACTACCTTTTCCAGAATCTTTGCATCCACCTCCTTACCAAAATCTCCTACTGAGTTTTTCACCACTTCAATTGTTGCCAAGTAGCAGTTTAACTCTGCCTTTATCAGCTCCTCGCTTTTTCCTTTCTTGTTCCTTTCAGATTCTATCCTTGTTAGTATCTCATATACATCCTCTTTTGGTAGTTGCACACCGTGTGTTTCACCAATGCTCAAAAAGATAGAACTGACACCGCCTAATATTTCTCTTTTCACAACTTCTTCTCTGTCATTAAGCCGACTTTTCAATATACACAGTGCTTCTCTCGCATACTCTTTTTGATAAACCTTCCCTACCTCTTTAATCACTTTTGCTGCTGCTTTTCTGTATCTCCAACCATCATCTTCTTCATCTACATACTCTTCAGCGTATTCGTCGTCCTCTTCTATATACTCTTCATCCTCATCCATATCATCATCAATGTAGTTTGGATCGTACTTAATTTTACCCCTACATATCTCGACTACCCTTCCAATCAAGTCCATATTGTTCATTTTCACACCATCTACCAGTATCTGCTCAATTATAAGCATTGCACTTTCCCACCCTTCAATTTGCTCTTCATCTTGCAGTATTTTAAGTATCGCTTCCAATACCTCTTCATTATCAATTCCCTTCGCCTCTTGAATCACCATAAACAACAGATGCATGTACTTCATCTGCTTATCCTTATTTTCAAGCTCGTGTAAAACTCTTTCCACTATCTTTTGGGCCTCCTTTGCTCCTGCCACGCGGCTATAATGTGCCACAACTCCATTTGCTGCCCGATATACCCCACCTTGTCCACTACTTTCCACTACCCTGAATCCTATCTCATCTACACCCGCAAGCCCCTCAAAGTGTTTCTTTGTACTCTTTAACACCGCCTCTAAAACCTCCACCAATTCACTATCCTCCTCTCCTATTGTCCCTTTATCTCCCAATTGCTTTGTTACCGCACCAACTGCTATTTTTTGTATTCTTTCGATCCTCACTGATTCGTTAATGTTATCTGTTATTATCCTCTTCACTGCAGTGCTATATACCACCCTTAGCTCACCACCTTCTTTTTTATCTGTATTTTTTATCAACTCAAGTAATTCACTTATAATTTGCTCTAACCCCTCGATCCTCACACTCTTTGAGTAGGTTCCTATGCTATTTATTTATCATTTTATCTATTTATTCGCTCTTTAATTGAAAATAAGGACAATCCCTTTATATAAAAAACCTAAATTTCAAGTAACCTAGTTTATTACCATAACCCTTTTACTTACCAGTTTATTGCCTCAGTTTGAATCTCTGCCAACGGATCCTTGAGCAATTTAATAAGCTCGGCTCCAACTTCCTCATGTTTATCCAAAACAAGCTTTGCATTTGTTTCTGTTTCACTCTGTACAATTATCTTTTCCAAATCCACCAATGCCATATACCTAAAGTCTCTGTCCTCGTTTGAAAATTCTTTCAAGCATTTTGCTACCTGGTCTTGCATTTTTGCTCTACTTTATTATTTTTTCCTCTTTTGAAATCTTTAAGTGGTGCTCTAACCTCTTGAGTGAATATACTAGATGTTAAGGAAGCCTGTTAGTTTATGTTGCAACTTTCTCTTTATTTTTTCACCTTTATATATCACTTTATTACACCTAAATACATCGCGTTTTATTTGCGGAGCTTATTGGAGCAAATCGAATTGTCCTGTCGAAATTACATTGATTTGCTTTGTTTCTTTCTTCAGCACACCAATAGATCGACTCCGCAGCAATTACCAATTGAACAAAGCTTGATGTTTCCACGAAAATTAAGCGCCTTTGTGGTTTTTGACAAGTAGACTCTGTCCTGACTTATAGTAAAACCATAAGTAGCAGTTTTATGTTGGATTTACACCAAGGATCAGGTATCGAGAATCATTCTTGTTGCTTTTACTTTTATCGTTAGCTGTATTTTGTTTTCATGGAGGGGTGTGGTATACATTCCTTCTTACTTAAAAAAAAATCATTTTTTAGTACCATATTTTTTAAGCAAAGGCTAACAAACTGGTCTTGGTACACAGAGCTGGGATTACTTGTTTCTAGAGATAAAATACGCATTATTATGACGCCAGCATGTTTTTTTGGGTGGGCATGGATGCGGGTAATTTTTGCATCTGTAATAAACTGGCTTCTCTGTCATCCTAGTTGCGCGTGGTTTTGTAGCAGGATGCGTGTTCAAGAATCACTCTGTTTTCATTATTTTATTTTATTTTTTGCCATTATTGTAAAAACTTAAATAAGAAAACCTAAGAAATAACTGCAAGGAACCCTCCTCCTCTCCCCCCCCCCCATAGACACTCCCTGAACTAAATTGTGGGTTCTTATTTTGGAAAAAAGGAAAAAGCTGAGTTTCCTTGGAAAGAAGAACGCAACTCCCTCTACCAATAGTGCCACTGAAAAATATCTATATAAAATCAGGTTAATTCAAAGACTATACCGTTCACACTCACGGACTGACATTCATTTATTTCCAGAATAGATCATCCCCCAACCTCCACCTCTCTGTTCTTCTCACTTTGATACCTTTTTTTTCGTTGGTGCTCCATTATATTACAATAGATATACACTATGTACGTTAGAAACCTGTATTGCAGATGATTTTCAAAAAGAATATCGGACCTATATAGGTAAAAGGGGTTTCTTTTCCCATAAAAATCAAGACTCGCATTTTGCAAAAGCGTTGAATTATATTTCTTAAAAATTAGCAACATGCACAGTTATCATAGTGTTAGATGCTTAAAGTCTACCTGACGATTCACTACTCCTCTTTTCTTTTTTTTTATAAAAGCAGCTGATAGGTACGCTTCTAATAGTAGCAAAATAATCCAACCAGTTTTGACATCACCTTTTGGTATTCTCAAACGTTTACATTACTAACTTTCAAGTACATAACATCCTAATAACGTCGAGCCAGCTCCATCAAAAAAAATATATATACATAAAGATTTTTTTGTACGTTGCTTGGCTCTTAACTGAAGAAAACTTCTATCTCTAAAAATTAAATACAATGGAAGCTCAAGCTAACACTACAGATCCCAATACCACTCCGACATCCTTGGGGGATGTTGAATGTAGTAGTTTAAAGTTGGTACAAAAAATTGATTGGAGAATACTCCCGACTATGTTCACACTCTACATAACTGCACTACTCGACAGAACAAACATAGGAATAGCATTGGTCCATGGTTTGATTGAACATTTGAAATTAAATTCCACAGAAGAGTCACTCACTTATACCCTCTTTATGTTGACATATATCCTAATGGAACTACCATCGGTCATGCTTTTAAAAGTATCAAAACCAAAAAGCTATTTCTGTGGGATGGCGATCCTCTGGTCTCTGATATGTATCCTGCAGGCGTTCGTAAATAACTTTGGTCTGCTTGCAATCTGCAGGATAGCCTTGGGTGCCGCCGAGGCCGGATTCGCACCTGGTCTGATTGTATATCTATCTATGTGGTATACACGGGAGGAAGTTCGATCCAGAATTCTTGTGTCGTTTATGGCTATTCCATTCTCTGGAATTATTGGAGGTCCACTCGCTGCTGCTATCTCCTTACTAAAATTTCGACCAGAGACGCACCAAACAATATTTCTTGTCGAGGGACTGATCTTTCTGGCTCTCGCAATTTTATTATACTTTTTCTTTCAAAACTTTCCTGAGACTTGCACTTTTTTAAACGACACAGAAAGAGCTGCTATTACTGACAAGCTTCAGAATGAGCGGCCTCATGCCATGAAAGTAAAAACAAGTTTTTCACAAGTCGTACGATATATTATTAACGGGGAAACCGTAGCTTTTGGATTTATAAATCTTGCTGCAATCAGCAACATTACTTTGATTAGTGTATATGGACCAACTTTAATCAAAGGATTTGGGCATGGCCCGTTAAAGGCAACACTTTTGTCTGCATCCCCGTGTGCTGTTGGGTTTCTTTCTATGTATATCATGTTACTTGTAGAGACAAACATTTTCGAGTGTACTTTGATAAAAAAGAGTTCTTACTTTACCAAGTTGGTGGCACTAACCATGACTACGACTATATTTCTGGTTCTAATTCTTGTCACAGAGGATAAAACATGTAAGCTCGTATTCTATATAATGTTGGGGTTAGGTTCATACTCCTGCCTACCGATAGCTATCTCATGGATGTCGGTAAACCAAGATAGCATCAAAAAACGCTTGGTGGTTAGCCCAGTCACCATTGGTTTTGGCAATCTAGGAGGTACCCTTATTCCATACATGTTCACCACTAAACACTATCCAAACTTTCTCTTGGGGTTTATAATGATTATCTCGGCTAATGTTGCGGCTATCGTTATGATATTATGTATGAGCTCATACTTCAAAAAAGAAAATCAACAAAATGAACAAAACATTGATGGCACTTCACACGGAGTGGAGTGTGGATCGCACTGTTTCTGCAAAAAACACACATACTTTCAATATACTCTTTAACCCTTTTTGTTTTTTTTTTTGCTATGCTTGTCTACTTTAACAAATAAAAATAGGATTATCTCCAAGTCATACTGTTCTAAACTCTTTGTCTACATTTTCAATGCTTAATCATACAAGGCTTTAATGCTTTGTAGTCATTCTATTACTGAGCCTTGAATCCCAAAATTTTGGATTTGGATTTGGATTTGGTCCAAATAATGGTCAATATTTGGCGAGTGCAAATTGTTATTTTCGAAGTTTTATTAGAGTTGATTTGCATTTTACGATTGTTTTTTAAATTAGCTTTCATATAAACGTGCTGGAAAGAGTATTTTTCAATTCAAAAAAAAATACACAAAAGGACAGGATATCAAAAGAAAAATGGAGGAAGAGGCCAGGAAGCGTAAAGAACGACTACAGGCTATTCGCGACAAAAGAAAGGCAACGTTAGTATATTCATCTTTGCCCTGCATTTACTAGCTATAATTATCCAACTTCCCTATACTCAAATGAATAAAATAGATCGAAAGAACATGCCAAGAATCAAGTAAAACGAATACGAGAATTGGCTGGAGATGAGACTGTTGAGGCTGCAGTAGAGGGTGTAGTGGAAAAAACTATAGAAACAGCAGAAAAAGAGAGAGACCAGGAGGAATTGGTAAAGAGAATAGCCATGTTTTTTTTTTTTTCAATTTTACATTTGGCAACAATCTGTTAAACAATCAATAACCACAACTTTTTCGAACCCCAAATCTAATTAGGATGTTACAAGGATCATAACAAACAAACCAGATTCAGACATCAAGCGGATACTTTTAAAAAAGATGGAGCCGTTAGAAATTCAAACCCAAAAGGCAATAGTGGAATTGATAAGTAAGTTGGCAAAGAAAATATGAACGCTACTTGAGTGGTATACTTAATGTTTTTTGTACTTGATAAATAAAAAATGTACATAGGGCGAAGATTGAAGGAGGAGCAAAGCGAAGGAAAAGTCGATATTTTACAGGCCGTCAAAACACAAGAGTACATTGATACAGCAGTGTCGTCACGGCAACCACTTGATGAATAATCACCACCATTAATGGTTTAGTCTATTAAAACAGAATTTTTTGCTTTTCAAAGCTGCTTTTGTATGTATTCACAGAGATTGTCTTGTTCTCTCGTTGTAATGTAACACAA
This sequence comes from Zancudomyces culisetae, assembly GCA_001969505.1. NCBI lineage: Eukaryota > Fungi > Kickxellomycota > Harpellomycetes > Harpellales > Legeriomycetaceae > Zancudomyces > Zancudomyces culisetae. The sequence goes on from LSSK01001713.1 coordinate 19,815, forward strand.
GATGTATGAAACCACGTTGTAAATACATTTATATCCGCTAGTGATTAATTTAAATAGTAATAAACAAGCCCCGCGAATAAATCTAAAAAACAAAAGTAAAAAGCTATAAACCTCATTAAGAATCTTCAAAAATATTGCTGATTCCAGAAGCAACGGGACTAACAGTTTGAGAGTGCAAAGTGGAGTCGCTACGTTGAGATTCCAAGGTATTCAAATACTTTTTGGAAACACCACCAGTAACATAGTTGCCATCAAACACAGAGGCTTCAAAACACTTGATGGAGGGGTTAAACTTTTTACAGCAATCCACCAGGTCGTCTAGCGTTTGGTAAATCACTTTATCGGCACCCAAGATGGTCGATATTTCGTCTTCAGTACGGTTATATGCGACAAGCTCCTTTCTAGATGGCATATCGATTCCATAAACATTCTGGAAGCGAATTGCTGGTGCTGCCGATGCGAAATAAACTTTTTTGGCGCCAGCATCACGCGCCATTTGGATGATCTCGGAGCTGGTGGTACCGCGGACAATAGAGTCGTCAACAATCAGCACGTTTTTGTTGTTGAATTCGTAGTGCATGGCGTTGAGCTTCCTACGGACAGACTTTCGGCGGTTTTCTTGACCAGGCATGATAAATGTTCGTCCGACATACCTGTTTTTGTTAAACCCTTCACGGTACGGAAGGTTCAGTACCTGAGAAAGCTGAAGTGCTATGATTCTGCTTGTGTCAGGAACTGGAATAACCACATCTATATCATGCTTGTCACCAAGTAGTCTGCGGACAGTGTGTGCAAGCTTAGTGCCCATCTCCAGCCTAGCGTCACTCACTGGGATATCATCTATAATGGAATCTGGTCTGGCAAAGTATACATACTCAAAGATACAGGGTCTCCACTCTGGGGTTTCAATTAGTTTTCTGCGCGTAACTTTGGTTTTAGTTACTATAATGGCTTCTCCAGGAAGAACCGGCTCAAAATGATCAAACCCTAGTGCCTCCATTACTGCGCTTTCAGACGCAAACATATAGTCTCCTTTTAGTCCCTCATCCCCACTTCCATTGGTCATGCCCTTGGCTCCTACAGGCCTACAACCAAAGCTTAGCGGCCGGATCGCGTTTGGATCTCTAAACCCTATAATTCCAAACCCTGCTATCATTGCAATACATGCATATCCGCCTACACATTGCGTGTATAGTTCTTTTATCGCGCGGAACACGTCCTCTTCGTTAATTCTATAGTTACCCAAATTTATGTTAGATATAATTATAAAATTATACTTTCTTTCACTCCCGCAAAATGTCTGTCCCTTTCATTTACCTGTGTTTCTGGTTTTTTTCCAAATTGTATGCAAACATGTTCAACAAGAGCTCACTATCTGAATTCGTGTTTATATGTCTATGTGCCACCAAATCAAGAAAATTTTCAAGCTCGACTGAATTGGTCAAATTTCCATTCTATATTCCACAATACAAAAGCCATTTTCGCATGTGTTAGTATGTCATTTTACTATTACTCTACTGTTATCTTTCTGCAAAAAGACATTGATAGACATTCATTTATCCTTGGAGTTGACAAACGATAGCTCAATACTGAACAATAATTCATTCATCGACTTACATGTGCAAATGCTATTCCATAAGGACTATTCACATAGAAGGGCTGGGCTTCAGAAATACTTGAAGTTCCTGCAGTAGGGTATCTCACATGCCCAATACCCATACTGCCGTGCAAGCCCTCTATCCTATCTTGTGTAAAGACCTCGTTAACCATTCCATTTGCTTTACACTGGTAGAATCTTCCCCTTGCTCCACATGTAGTTATTCCTGCAGAATCCTGGCCTCGGTGCTGTAACAGACCAAGACTTTCGTGAATGTCCAACACGGCATTTTGCTTGGTGTCTTTTAATATAAGCCCTGAAATTCCACACATTTACGTGTTTTGCTGTTGAGAGTTGGGTTCTCGTGGTACTAAATTCAATAGTATAATAAGTTTTGCTTGGTAAACTTGAGGCTTTCTGGTATACTGGGGCTGGATGGTCAAACACTGATTTATAAAAATCGATAAATCAGCATTTTCTTTGCTCAAAAAAATTTTTTTTATTTTGTGACTGAATAACACCAACTAAACCTAATTGGTCATTGCAATAGAAACATCCGCAAAATTCGAATTAAATTCACGCTTTATCAAAAAGCAAAAAGCTTATTTCAGCACTCTCATTTAGTAGATTACGTCAAAAGAGTTAGTGGGCTTTTATGATAAAAAAAATAAATGTAGCGGGAAAAAGCAGCGAGATTCGAACCTGATCTTCGTTCTGGTTCATATCGCAATTTTTTTTCTTCTGATTAATAATTTTATCTTTTCTGAATTTTTCTGTTTGAAATTGCTTCTCGGATGAGGTTGGTTTTTAACGTTTTTAGACACAAAACAATTAGTAAAAATATAATTAAAAAATAGAGAAAATTGCTATTTTATGAATGGTAAATAATTGAGTGCTTTAGCCAATGATGGAGTACAGAAGACTTTTTCGAATCCATTGCCTCTTGGTATCCATTATAGAGTTGACCTCCGAGTCGTGCACCATTATCCTTTAAGTAGTCGATCCACTTTATGGCACCCAACCTATATGCCATCCTCATCAGTAGATGATTGTGTGCATTTATATTGATGCCACATTTGATTAACATTTGCACTATCCTAAAAGTGCTATCTGTTACCTCCGCCTTTATATAATGCAAAGTGTTGTCGTTGGGTATACGAAGGCCTTCAGCTGAATGAGGTGGAACGTTTCCTTGTGCGCTTCTGACAATAAACTTTGCTATTTCCACAATTAGGTCCTTATATATACGTATTTTTTTACTTTTGCTATGTTCTGAGATGTGTACACCTTCATTCAATAAAGCACGTACACCTTTTATGTTCGCACTTCCAAGAAGCTCAACGACCGTAAAATAGTGTTTCTTTTCGAGCTTTAATCCTTGCATAATAAGGAATTGTAGAACCTCATTGTAGCACAGCTCTTGCTTTTCACCGGTATGTGTATCTCCTGAATTGCTTTTACCCCCCCCCCCCCCCCCCCCCCC
>LSSK01000333.1:0-19452 GCA_001969505.1 Zancudomyces culisetae
ACATCCAGGCCCTCAGCAAAACCGTCAAGGACATCGAATCGGCCCAAACTGAGCCGCTGGAACACATTGCCGCCCAGACTCAGCACCACATCGACGCCTATGCCCGCGCTAAACAAACTATCCGCCAGATGCTCAATGTTTCGCGTATTCTCAAGGATGCCCACCTGATTCGACTGTCGCGTCTTTCTGAACTCAAAAACGCAATCACAAAACGCGTTATGTTCCAATTTTCCCTCAATCTGTACCGTCGTGGCTACGGCGGTTTGCTGCACATTGACCATCAACGTCAGCTGCTAACGCCTAAGGTTCACACCGACGCCGATCTTGCTCTTCTATCTTCATCTAATGCAAATACCAATGGGATTTCCAACCCTTCCTCCACCTCTACCCCATCCTCTACTAATAACTCTGCTTCTACTTCCAATACTTCCACTCTTGTAAATACTAGAAAAGATACTCGTTCACTATCTGGAGGTGAAAAGTCATTCACTACAATCTCGTTGTTGCTGGCTCTTTGGGATTCTACAAGCTGTCCCATTCGTGCTCTTGACGAGTTTGATGTCTTTATGGACGCTGCAAACCGCAGTGCAAGTATGAAAATGATTGTTGATAGTGCACGCTGTTCACCTGACTCTCAGTACATTCTGATTACTCCTCAAGACTTATGGGTCAAACCTGCTGCAGACATTAAAATTCTTGTTCTTGACCCTCCTTCTCGCTAATCTTCTTTTTTTTTTCCCCCTCTTTTTTCTTCCTTTTCCTATTACTATTCCTTTTATGTTATTTTATTCTTTTTCTCTATTCTTTATAATGGTTGGTTTCGTAAAATATTTCTTTACAGCTTTGTATCTTGTAAAATCGTGTCATTCTTTTCATATTAGTGACCATCCGTTCCTTGGCACCAGTTTTTCCACTCCTTTGTTTGATACATGGCTTAACCTCATCCTCATCCTCATGCCCATCCTCATCTCCATCCATATCATCATCACTATTTCTCTCTCCTCCTTCCTTTTTTTCTTTCTCTTTTTCTTTTTCTTTTTCTTTTTCTTTTTCTTCCTTGCTTTTTTCTACAACTCTACCCGTCTCAATTCCATCTTCAGCAATCTCCTTCTCCTTTCGCGGCTTACCTAAATTCTGATCTTGTTCAAACGTAGAATACTCATACAATTCTGGAAAATTGTATTTGTACCACCGTTGGCGCTCTCCAAACACTGTCTGCATCACCTTTCTCCGCTGATTACTTTTTATACTGTGTATTAGCAAATACATATGCTTCCAAAACTCGTATTCTTCTACTATCCTTCTTCCCCATCTTATCAACCGCAGATCTATTTGTGTTGCCATAATTTCTAGCTTTCTTATAACGTCATATTTACCAACTTTACCCACCCTCCCTACCAACGGCTTTCCATCATTATCCACCCCTCTTTCTTTAGCTCTTGTTGCTTGTCTAGTTATTCTCTTACTAACATTATAATCACTGTCTTCTTCCTCATCTTTGATATCCTCTTGCTTCTGTGTCCCCATTTTCATGTATGGTAACACATACGTCATAAAATCCGCATATTTGTCTCTTTTGAGGTATTCGTATAAACATTCCTGGTACATTTTCTCTTTCTTTTCCTCATCTGCTTTCACCATCCCAGTTACTATAACTATCGCTGCATATTTCAACTTGTAAAGCGGTACCTCATCATCCATACCTACCAACCCTGCCTCCCATATATGTTGTTGCTGTTCGTTTGCTTTTTTGCAGACTTTTATCCCCTCTTGTACTATCGAGTCGTAATCCTCCATCGCCAAATATGCCATAAATAGGTAGTAATAATAAAACCTTCCATCATCATCCCTATTTTCTCCCTCAACACCCTCGCTATAGTCGTAGCTATACCCATAACTGTTATCACCAACACGCCGTCTTTTCCGTACAATTCTTTTATCTCCCCCAGCCGATACTGCCTCTCTTAAATGCCTTATCGCTATTATTAATTTATGCTCCGTTGTATACTCTTTTTTGTCTTTTACTGATGTAAGAATTCCCTTTTTATGTCCTCGCAACCTGTGTATCAATTGTTTTTCATCAAAGTTTCCTGGCCTCAGCACTCCACTTCCACCTACCCCACGCTTGCTTTGTCCTCTACTATGTTCAGTCGTCTTATCCATATCCTGTACAACCCGTGAAATTACGTCCTGGCCTTTTCCTCCTCTATTGGTTTCTCGTAAAACTTCCATCTCCCTTAATGCCAAAATCAACATTCCATTGTATCCATGCAACTCTTTATTTCTCAAGTACTTGGGAACAGCTAGATAACTCTCAATCAATAGCTGTGCCTCTTTGATACTGTTTGTTTTGATTTTATAAAAGGCCAATTCCTTGATCACCTGTACTTTCTATTGTTATTGTAATTATTGGTTATATTTTGTTTTTTTGATTATTTTTTTCTTTGGATTTCTCGCATGTATTCGATATTTTTTCTAACATCTGTTTACAATGTAAACAATACTACATTTCAGTTAAAAAAAAACAAAAAACACAAGAAATTCATTCACATTACATTGAATACACCACACTCCAGCACTTTTTGTAAATACTTTTGACACCGAATATTCAATTCATCAGGTTGTTTAACTATGGCATACCCCAGCTTCCACAACTTTTCTAGTCCCAAACCCGGATTAAAAAACTGCGTCTCCACCAAGTTTCGTGCCTCTTGATATTCTCCTCGTTCTACCAGTGCGTAGATAAGCGATTCAATATATTTGGTTTCATTGCGTTTGTAATCAATGTCCAGATAATTGCCGCTCATTTACAATATTATGTTGATTTTCTCCCAGATTCTTGCCTTTTACTGTTTCTATATTCGCTTTTTTTACAAGATTGTGACCGCCTAACGCTCCTTTCTTTTCTATAATACAATTCTATTCTACGAAATGATCTAATTTTGCTTGTATCTACCCATACATTTATTTATATTTTTATATATTATTGAGTTGACTTTGATTTGCAGATTTTTTCTACTATTATGATCGCTGCTTTAATTGGGTAGCTCAGTTTTTTTTTTCCATTTTTTTCATAATTTTTTCATAATCTTTTCAAATGTTCACCAAGATATTTCAAGTGCAAAATATGAATTTTGGAATATAGGATATTGTCACATAAATTAAATTTGAAAGGATCATCCATTTGTGACTGTTCGTAAGACTTGATATATTGCAAAGTTGTGTGGATTGACTGACCTTATGCATTAGCTAAGATCTAGTTGGCTTTTTTTTTCTATTTGATATGTCCGATATTGTTGTTGCACTTAATATTTCAATATTTATCCTTTCCCTTCAATTTTGTTGATTATGACTCTCCAAAATGATTTGAGGCTTGTTTGCATTTAATCCCTCATTTCTCATGTGAATTAGCTTCTCCCCCTCTTTTTTTAACTCAAACTTTATTTTGGTGTTATTCGATTGTTTCTCCCGAAAATTTGAGATTTAATGCTCGATTGGTTGGTTTAACATTTTTTTTCTCTCAGGTTTATATAGTACATTCTTGAAAACTGAAAACATTTTTTTTTGATTAATAATCAAGTTACAAAAACAATACCTAAAAACTACTTTTACCTCAAACAATAGATTTTACTGATAGTATGGCACTGATCCATTACACACTTTATATATATACAGACCCATTTCTACCTAGATACTTCTAGAGTTTATACATATTTAAATCTTAGCATTCATTGCGACATATTGAAATATTTAAATCTTGAAAAAATAGTATGGTTTATACCACACCTACCCATACTTATAGGTTTCATATAGCTCTTAAAACTACGTATTTAGAACTATCAAAAACAGGCGTATACAAAAACTGACACTTAAATTCGTCGCATCAACAGTCATTAATATATAAGAATATTTCAACTTTTAGACTTTTAAACTTTTTAAAAAAACAACAACGAGACAACTCAGATAGGGAATCGAGTACGAATATAAAATATTCAAATAAAGCGTAAATGGAAACTCTGAACACAACAACCGCAAAAACTAAGGAACAGTCTCATTTTACAGTATGTACTTGTTTTTCATCCGCATAGTGGCTATATTTAATCTATTCATATCTTCTTTTTATATCTTTTCAGCTATTTCTCAAAGCACTAAACCAAATTTATTTTATCCACTCAAAGTGGCGTGCAGTGCTTGTAGGGCTTCTAATAGGTTCACTACTATGTTTCTCAAACATGTATTTTGGACTGCAGACTGGATGGATTAGTATGATGTCTCTCCAATCCTCACTAGTCGGGTACGCAGTGTTCAAGGGACTCGAGCCCTTGTTGTCGAAAGCATTTTCGATCCAAGAAAACGTACTGTTGCAAACAGTCGCTGTAGCTACCGCCACAATGCCCCTGGCAGGGGGGTATGTGGGTGTTTTACCCGCATTTGGAATGCTTACAGATGAGGAGCGTAAGGGCAAGGATATTCTGGGTAACATGGGGTTTTATAACCTGATGATTTGGGGTTTTGGCCTGACTCTCTTTGGCGTGTTTTTTGCAATCCCACTACGGAAACAAAGTATTATAAAGGAAAAGTTGAAGTTTCCCTCGGGAACAGCTACTGCCCAGATGATTTCGGTACTTCACAAAGACAAAGAGATGGCTGAGCGGATTGCTATTATCCAACAGGAAGCACACAGTGGTCAACGCCCAACAAGGCAAGATCTCACTACGCTTGCTCCTGGTACGAGTACAGCTAAAAATGGGCGTGAGCTCGATATTGCGGACCTACCATCTGAAAACTCTGATCAAAACAAAGTATCTAGTTTGGCTGAGAACTGGCAGCGCAAAATAAAACTATTATTACTTTCATTTTCTATCTCAGCGGTATACACAATAATTGCCCATATATACCCACCTCTCAAATCCATTCCTATTTTTGGATCTTATTTATCCTCGACTTGGTTATGGAATCTAACACCCTCACCTTCATTTGCTGGACAAGGGGTAATAATGGGTTTACCCACCACAGTGAGCATGCTTTCAGGTGCAATTGTTGGGTGGGGTATACTTTCTCCTATAGCAAAGACATTTGGATGGGCACCCGGACCTGTTGACGATTGGGCTACTGGTAGCCGTGGGTGGATTCTTTGGATATCTCTTGCAATTATGATTGGGGAGAGTTTTACATCACTAATCATTATGGTAAGTGAAGAAGTGTTTGCTGTTATCAAAAAATACCTGACTTATTCGGGTTTGAACGAGACGACGCAGCTGCTAGAAAGCGGCGACAGAGGTGAGAGTTCCGGGGCGGGATATTCAAGCATTGATACCAATGCGGATGCAAGAAAAGCATTGGAAGACGATGCACCAAAGGACCATCTAGTCAGCATGCGAGTGGCGTGGGTTGGTTTGGGTATCAGTACACTTTTATGTGCATTTGCTATGGAGTATTTATTTTCAATAACTCTAAAAACAACTGTTGTTGGTGTGTTGATAGCATGCATACTAGCCGTTCTGAGTGTTAGAGCGCTAGGAAAGACCGACTTGAATCCAGTCAGTGGCATTTCAAAGATTGCACAGATAGCATTTGCCGCGTTGACACCAAATAACATTCTAGCCAATCTGGTAGGTGGTGCAATATCGGAGGCTGGGGCTATGCAAACAGGCGATTTGATGCAGGATTTGAAAACTGGTCATTTGCTGGCTGCTTCTCCCAAGGCGCAATTTTATGCCCAGATAATTGGTTCGGTAGTAAGCGTTGTGATATCCTCGTGGGCTTTCATATTATACAATTCGTTGTACAAAATTCCGGGTAATGAGTTTCCGGCACCAACTGCGCAAGTTTGGATTGATATGGCAAGGCTTGTTAATGGGCATGATCTACCGAAAAATGTTTATCCAGCCTCTGTGTTTTTTGGCGTTCTTTTCAGTGCTTTCATTATTGTCGAGAAGATCACGCACTTTCTATCTCCGGGGTCGCGCCTTTTTTTGCCCAATGGGATTGCGTTCGCAATTGGAATCTATAACACTCCAAACTTTACCCTTGCAAGGTTTATTGGTGCTCTGGTATCCGAATATTATATAAGCTGGTATGGAAGTTCTTCCGCCCAAAAAAGTGATAGATCTACAGATGCAATAGTTGTTGCATCTGGCTTTGTGCTTGGTGAGGGGACACTGGCGTTTCTTATACTGATTTACAATTCATTAAACAAATAGACTATTCACCTTCTCTATCTATACACACCTTTTGGTATTTTAATAAACCCCATTGTATTTGTTTCCTTACCCACTGCTCTTTGCAATAGTAGTTTTCTGGCACATTTCTCGGTTTATTGTAACCTCCATACCACTTGTCTTCACCAACTTTAAAGATATTTGGTTCTCTTTCCAAGAGCTTATACTTTAATATTCAAACAACTTGTCCTGGATATGCTTGGTAGTGGCTTAATCAATCAATATTTTTTGTTTGCTTTTGCTAGTAGAGTAGTGGTATGGTTGTGTTTGTGGTTGTGTTTGTATTGGTGTTTATTTCCGTGTTTGTGTTTGTGTAACTAATTTGCTCACCCATTTACTTTTTTTGTTTACACTCACAGGGAAACACAGCCAAGATGGAATTGCTTTTGTTTTGAAGTTAATAGCAAATCAAAATTCATAAAATCGAAGTAAAATTTCAGAAAATCCAAACAATGGAGTTTAATCTCTTTCATACCTGTACTATCCATTTGTGATCAACAACAAAGAGAAAAAATAATTATAAAGCGAGCTTAAGCCCGGAAAATTCCATGTGAAATTGGCATAACCAGTAGCAAGAAAGTCACGCCTCCCAAAGCGAATTGCTAACCAAAGCTGATAAACCAAGTGAAAAAAAAGCACAATGTAATGTTAGATAATACTTTCGGGATAAATATAAAATTTTTTCGTCTCTTTGCTCTTTAATTCGATAACAATGTATGTGATTGATGGTTAAATACTTGATGTTTCTTTACCAGCTGTGTTTTTTGACTTTATTTCCAAAAAAAACTCTATTGTCTTACTAGAACAAATAAAAGCTTTACTTGAACCTTATTACCACATTCAATTGTAGATACCTCGTAGCACATTTGGTTTTATTTTTTCAGCGAAACCAACCAACACACAATAATTAATCAGTGCTAAACAAAAGCTAAAAATCTAACTATCGATAACGGATAAATTGAGAATTCTACAGGATTACTAGAACGAAATGGTGCTGGGTGTTATACAAAGATTTTTACCTACAGGGGAAGAGTATGTAGAGGAGAAAAGTCTCAACAACTTGAAGCTTTACAAATATAGTTCGGTGGATAAATCTCCAGTTTCCAAATATATTTTAAGACATTACTGGGACTGGGCTGTCGGATTGTTTCCTTTATGGATGGCGTAAGTAATAGTTTTAACCTTTGTTGCTTGCTGATTGCACAATATAATTTGAGTGTCACCAAATGAATAATGCTAAAAAAAAACTGTAAATGAAAAATAGGCCAAATCTGATAACGTTGATTGGACTATGCTTTGAGGTGGCAAACGTACTATTAGTTTTGCTGCTGATGCCGGACCTCGAGGGCCCAGGGCCTACATGGCTATACTTTTCGTAAGCATCCAATCTTAATGCTGAACACATATGGTTATTTTGATTTGAACTCATATACTCAATTATTAAGATAACACATTAGATTCGGTCTGAGTATATGGCTTTATTCAACATTTGATAATGTTGACGGACGGCAAGCTCGTAGGACAAACTCATCTTCTCCTCTAGGAGAATTGTTTGATCATGGCTGTGATGCGTTGAATTGCTCAGTAAGTTTTTTACTCGCTTTTGTATTTTATTTTATCTTGTTTGGCTTGGTTTTGTTTGGTTTTGCTTTTAAGTATTGCTAATTAAAAACTATAAGCTTTCGGATCTTGTGGTTGGTATCTACAAAGGAATTATGGATAATCTATTCAAAGCTATATGAAACTAGATTGCATCAGTTATTCAAGCCGCTGCACTTGGAATTGGAAGTACAAAGACTACACTCTTAGCTCCCCTATTCAGTAAGTGAAAGGCTTTTACCTTTCTCTTTTGTTTTTGTCGAATATCTATGTAAAATTCTTAAAAAAAAAGTTAGCTAAACATTTTTATTAATCTCTATAGCGACATTTATGTTTTATTTTTCGACATGGGAGGAGTATCATACTGGGACACTTTACTTGGGGTATTTTAATGGGCCTACAGAGGGGATAATACTTAGCTGCATAGCATGTTTTCTGTCTGGGATTTATGGTAAGGACAAAAGTTTTGTTTTCCGTTTTGTTTTCTATTGTTTGTGAGTCTTATTAAAAGAAAAAGAAATCAAATATAATATAAAATGGTTGTTTGCACTTTATCAACTAGGTCCTGAAATTTGGCATGTTCCAGCACACAAAATCATTCCAATTATAGGATCATCTATATCAGAAGACATGTCGATTGCTACCTTTGTTTTGGTGTCCTTTGCAGTTCTTGCATTCTTTTTACATGTTCTCATTTGGTAAGAATACTATTTCATTCTCTTACTACGTTACGGTATTCAACTGATCAATTTACTGTAAATAATAGTGTTAAACACGTATACGAAGCTTGTGAAGAAAAAGGAAAAGACTTTTACAGCACACTTCCAGAAACAATTCCATTTTTTTTATTTGCCTTTTCTTGCAGTGTATGGGGACTCTCGTCAAAAATTATTCTTCCAGATAACCATATCGTCCTCTTTATCCTGACCACTGGTATAGTTTTTGGAAGAATGACAACCAAAATCATTTTGGCGCATTTGACCAAGACAGGTTTTCCATACTTTACTGTTCAGATGGTTCCTATAATAATTGGTGCAGTATTCTCGTGCTTGAATTTGTTCACACCCACTAGTGAACTAGTATTTCTGTGGGCTTCTTTCGTCTTTGTTGCCTTTGCCTATATCCATTGGGCCACGCTAGTTATTGATATTCTTTGCACCTTTATAGGTATTCAGTGCTTCTCTATCTCTTATACTATGGTCAAAAACTGATCCTTTTCATCAACTGCTATTTTCATGCTGTTCTTGCCCGCCTTTGCTCTTCACTTACTTGTATTTGGTGTAGCTACCACTTTAGTATTCCCCTCTTCCCCACACACTATTAGACATGCTAAACGTATTCTTAATGTAAATAAAGAATTACCTAGTACTATTATTCACAACGTTTGATCTAATACTCTATACCGTTCTACTAATATTGTTAACCTCTGGTATTTCGGTTTGAGGAGGAGAGTTTAATCTAAATATTTTTCACTGTACTTTGTTTGCATTCAATGTTTTCAGGATTTTTATTTAGCAGAAACTGCTAATGGCAAATGAAATTAGAATTTCTCTAGAAACATTGTTCTACGCGGACAGTTACATAAAATCTGCTATCCTTACCCCCAAAGATTTTCACCACAAAAATACAATACTTTGCTTGTTAGTTGTATTAATATTTTTTTTTGTTTTCAAACTAGATAAATAAAGCAAAGAATTTGTTTTGCATCTTTCAATAATTAGACCAGGATATTTAAACAAATATAGAGAAAATGGATCGAACATTGATGGAGCCGCTAGACTCTTCACATTTATTAGGACAGCCAAACGTTGATTCTCAACATGGGGGCCTTGAAGTGCTGATTATAGAAAGTGACGAAGACGAAGAGCAGGATCAAAGCACTAGCACGGTAAAGGGGGTATCACCACATTCAGCCCACAATTCAGCCCACAATTCAGCTCTATTTGTTGATCTATGTGATAACGACCAAGCCGATTGCGGTCCTAGTAGTTCCAGAAATGTAGAACTAGGTGTGAATGGTAGTGACGCAATGGCCCTTGAAAGGGGTTGTACACGAGTAAATAATCGGAAACGCTCTAGGGTTTCAAATTACAATTCAAATGTCATTGGTAAGTGTAGATCTCAATTTTTATTTCTATTATATTTCTATACTGGCGGTGGTGTCAACCTTACTTACATTATTATATTGTTTGAACAATATAAAATTTAATAGATCTAGAAAATTGGAGATCCGAAACTGAACAAACAGCTCGACCCACATCGAGAAACTCAAGAACAAATGTTGAAAACTTGCTTAGAGGAGGAACTACTATTTCCATCACTGAAGGGGATGATAGCGTATCAAATCGTAGACGCCGCTTGCAAGAGCGAATCCAGGCATTAAACATGGACTTGATTCCATTTGATCTGACCCAGAGGTATATGACTGTTACCACAAACCACTCTTCGAGAACAGGACGACCTCTTCGAGACAGGCTGCGCAGGAGAGCCGCGGAAACGAGAAGTTCTGGAATTCAAACGCGTTCTGGGAGTGTAGGAATTCCAATTGATACAAATAGAGATCAATCAACCAATAGTAGCCACCGTACAACGAGTACCGATCTCCTAGATGTTGATAACTATACGCTGCCAGATGGTTGGGAACCAAATAGTAGAATGGTCCGTGAAGCATCGAATACATCACCAGCTATAGCAAATACCAGGAATCGGGTCGGAGCAGGTAGAAGGCTAACGGAAGGGACCGAGAATAGGAACCTGGATTCTACGACATCAGACAATTATCAGCAGCCTACAATTGGAGGTATTGTAGTTGAGGATGTTTTGTCAGATGACTTTCCAGGGTTAAATTCTCCAGAACCCGAAATGATAGTGGGGTCTGTATCTCGAGACGAGTTGCGTGAATTTAGTGACAATGGGATATACAGAATATTTAACAATTTTAGACCCATATTTCAGGGTGGACTGCAATATCTTGACTATGTAGTGCATCAAATAGAAAGGCGACTAAACTCGGCGAATACCATCGATGGTTCAGAATTCGATATAGACGTTACTGAACACTTTGATCCGTCCATCCTGTTTGATATATATGACTCTGAGCCAACAACCAACATACGTGACAATCCAATAAAAAAGCGCCGCATCACACAGAGAGAGGCCAGAATCGCGAGCCTGGGAGATTATTCTCGGAATGTGCCTCTTCGAAATTGCAGCGATTTTTACGAATCCAACGAACCATCCAACTCTGGTGAGTCGGCGGAATTGGTAATGGTCTGTTGTGGTTGTGATGCACCGTTTTTGAACACTACCGATATTATGCTATCCAAATGTGGTCATCCGATCTGCTCTCCTTGTTTTGATGGTATTGGTGGTTCCTCTACGAAATGTTTCTGCTGTGGTTCACGGGCTAAAAAATCCGAATATTTTAAAATATTTCGGTCATAAACCATCGAGGAGGCTTGTTTGCCGGCATTTGCTGGAACTTGACATTGCTCACTTTATATTTGTGGGTTGACCCGCATTTTGTGTTTGAAAACGAGTTTGAGCCAAAGTCTTACTCATCCTTCATAAAACATATTTACCTTTTTTCAGTAATGTCATTCTTTTATACGACCCGTCTGACGCAAGATGTACCGGGATTTGTATGCTAAAGTGGTATTAACCATACTTGATTATCGGGATGTTATGGGTATTTTTTTTATTACTTTGGAATGTATTTTATCTATATTGTTTTTGTAATATTTGTTGGTTGTTTATTGTATACATGACAAAGTTTGACGGGTTAATTCTGAAAATAACTAGTTAATGCTTGGTGATATCATTCAAAGTATGCTCAGCCTTAAGATGTTTACATTTGTGTTATGGTGTCAGTTTTCGTCTGTATTGAGGTAATATAGAATCTGTTGCTGCATGTATTTGGAATAATAAACGACAAGGAGCACGGGAATTAAGTGTTCTGGCGAATAAAGCTAGTTGGGTTCTACAGATAAAATGTGAAGGGATAAGTCATTTCACAGCAGAGGAGCGCACAAGCTAAAAAAAAATAGATATATAAATGGTTTATGTCATATGCACCTTTCGAAGTAGTCTGTTCTTGGACTGTGCTTACATTAAAGATAGGGTATATAATTGGTATAATAACAGAAAAACGGTTGATTTTTGACCATTTTCGGAGATAGTTTACATAAGCACAGGTGAGGATGTACAGCGATGAACAGTACGCAATGACATATCATTTTTACCCCTTTGATAACTATTGGGCTTTAACTGAACTTGGTAGAACACACAACCCGCACTTTGGAAGGGAATTAAGAAAAGTTCTAACTACATAGAACTAGAGAGCGCTTTTCCCTTTTCTAGTTGTTGTACACCTTAATATATTTTTTTTATTGCCATAATTAGTTTAAACAAAAAAAGAACAAAGAAAAAGAAAAAGAAAGGATTAAATAAAATGACAACGCGGGCCAGCTAAATCAATCTAGATGTCGGTCGAACTGTGTTTCCTGGTTTATGGTAATAAGAACTTGAGTGAATAAAAGTAAAGGTACAAAAAGAAAGGAGAAGAGGGGAAGGTAAGGGATGATTGGAATGATACTTAATTATTCGACATAAGTTTCCTGTATTCATTATCCAGTTTTTCTTTAATGGTACTAAGATCAACACCAGGTTTTAGGTTATCAGGAACCGGTTCAGGGTTGATTTTGAATTTCTTTCGATACGCGATAAAATCATCATAATTTCGTTCAACTCGACTTTGGGGGGCCAGAATACTGCATGTGATAAACATGTAGATAACTTTCCACCAGGAGGTATGGTAGTTCAAGCTGGAATAAAACTCATCAGCCATATTCTTTACAGCAGGAAGCTTAGTCCAAGGAACGCTGAGAAAATCGTGATGTTCGTTGTGATAGCCAATATTCATATAAAGCAGGTTTCCAGATCCATAGTAATCGTAAGTTTCTTGTCCATCAGCAAAGGTATAATGCTCCTGAATGAAGTGTGCGGCACCATAGTGGAGACCATATCCAAAAAACACTGAAAGTAGGAGATACAACATTCCCTTTGGCCCCACCACAAAGTATAACGCAACATCGCACATAATTGTCCAGACAATATTTATGGCTTCCCATTTTCTCATAGGTTTATTAAGAGCAAGACCTCTTACCACGTACATAACACTGTACATCATAAGCCAGAGTACCTTGCTGAGTGGATTATTATGGATTAATTTTACTTCCCATTCCATAGGAAGATCCGGATCATAGCCTCGTACGCCCTGGTAGGAGTGGTGCTCCAAGTGGTATCTTTTAAATGACATTCCGATGGGAACCAGCATTGGTATATTTGCTAGCAATCCCACAAACCTATTCTGCAAAATTGTTTCCAGAACTGCGTTATGGGAAACCTCGTGAAATATACCTGAAAACATTGCAGATATTGTTGCTCCGATAGCATAGCTAAAGAACACAAACATGAGATTGGAGCCTGAAAATATGTTGCCAAAGTAGTAGGCAGATAAAATCTGCGCACTGACCGCCGCGAGGGTAATGTAAAGCGTTATGATGTCGTAGCCCGAGTAGTTGATTATTTCTGGGTATTTTTGCATAATGGTCGCTTTTCTTTTTAAATGAGGCTCGTCACATTTGTCAATCCGTGTATCTTTATCTATTCCTGGAATTGATCGTGTCCAATGCCCAAGGTATAGTGGATGTCTAGTATCCAGTTTTTGCGTACTTGGTTCCTCTTGTGTCATTTCTTTTTCTTTGATCGAGATTGCCCTCCGTTATTTTTGCCTTATTGCACTATTTTTCTGGATATTGATTAAGAATCTTGTATGATTTTCTCAATTTACAACTTTTTTTCCCCAAAATGTCTAAATTATCACAAGATGGATAAACAAATTTGGGTCCTCTTATCCCGCTTTTATGTTTATATAATTTAGTTTGACCTCAAAGATTGTTTGTTTTTTTAGACCTATAAAGATTATTGTGGTGTGATTTTTTCTTTTTTGCATTAGTAACTAAGCAAAAAAAAAATTTGCAAGAGGTGAAATTTTTTTCGCCAATATTATTTGGTTTGATAGTTTTTTTGTTTTCCAATTTTGCATTTTTGTTGTGTTTTTGTGCATCCTGATTGTTTAATTCTTTACTATCAAAACAAAAATAATTAATATGAGAATAATAACAACCGCACTATTTTAATTCTTCATTCTGCCTGTTGCCCAATAACCATTCAATGCCTCACAATGCCAATGCTACTCAATGGGTTTGCACTTCCTGCTATATTTGGGTTGTATTAATCATACGTTTTTCTAGCTGCGCACCATTTCAACTCGAAAACGATATTATTGAACATGTGATTGTTCTCAAAGGATTTTATTCAGGCTAAAAGAGCAAATACATGACTGCTTCTCCCCCCCTGTCCCCCGTCATTTTCCCATAAAATTTAGGAAATACTTTTTATTTACCCACATTGTGGTGAAGCAAATAACATAAATATTATATTCTTGGCATTTCCTCGCGGCTTTTTAGCAATTGCGCTTTCACTTGAAAGTCCTCTACTTCGATTCAATAACTTTGCTTTTAATACAACAGATGTTTAGATGAATATAAACTGCTTCATAAGTCAATACTATTTTAATCCTTAATAATCAACGTAACTTTACTACTTAATCTGTGGTTAAAAGAAATATATAGAATTAAATAAACACTGTACCACCATAGTAAGGTTTGTTTTCACTATATCCTTTTACCAACAATACCACGTGATTAAGACGCGCAAACATGTAGTAATTAAGCTCAGTCTTAAACCAAAAATAAAAAACACTGAAGTATAGTAACTGGCAAAAGCATAAAGCTCCAGAGATGATGTATTGGTAAAACTATAATATACGATTTACACGTACAACTGATTATAATGTTTGCAAAAATAAAGACATCAAAATTAAAGCTATTAAAAAAAGCAGGATTGTTGTATTGACAAGGTTTATAGAGCAGTCTCGTGTTGATTGTTACATATTCTTCAATATATATGGAATAAATAGTACCAAAGTCACATTAAAGGGCTCTATTCTATGTAAAGTTTTTAACTAGAACCCTGAGATTATTAATGAATGACTGGACTATATCATTAAAGTTATTTTGTTTCTGTGACTTTGCCTTTTCGAATTCCGATAAAAATACATCAGTATTGAATATCTCAAGTTCCAACTCATATGAGGTCATTTGTTTTGGGCTGTCTGAAACATACCTTCTTGCAGTGGACCCAGTATTCTGTAGATAAAAAAAATAGTGCGATGAAGCGGGAGAAAAGTGTAAGTAGGGTTAAATTGGCTGAGAGACTTGAAGTATTTTAAAAAGATCAATAATATAAAACAAACCGATTGAGATACCCAATAAATTTTAAAAAATCAACATATACACACCTCATTTAAAGTCGCCATCGTCAAGTCAAAACTGTATATATCGTGTTTGTAGCTAATTCTATCTTTATGCCTTTCTGAAAGCACTTTTGCACCCTCAGAGATCACAGCTGTGTGAATCACATAGATGAACATTTGTTATTGTTTATTTTTTTTTATTTAGAATGAGCATAAAAGTTCATTCAACTAAAGGGTTATTACTTTAAATGATGGATAGGTAAATTTAGAATGCCCTTACCAGGAATTTCTTGATTTATAGTTATCCTATAATCGAGCTTAGTGCGTGGAGAGTAAATGTCAAAGTTCGCAATTCTCCTTTTACTGATACATTGAATCGTATTTCCTGTCTCCTTGTCAACCGAAGCTCGCACGCGCATACCGTTCTCCATATAAAACCTATCCACTTGTTTTGTGTGCCTGTATATAATTCTTGATCCCTATATAAATACCCGTTTGTTTAATTAGTTTAAAGCATTTACGTTAAATATCTATTATACATTAGTAGCAAATAGTACCAATCTAAATAATGCCAATCTTGATAATACCTTGTATTCTGGATGCTGCGTTTGGTTGTATCGACTGTTAAACAATTTGTTAAAATACGCATGTTGTTCCTAAATTTTAAGTGAAGGGAATGTTAAAAACAAATCAAGATGATTAATTATTGGTGTATACTTACTACAGTCATATCGGAATTAAAGCTAAACCATGAATCTCCCTTAAGAACTAAATCATAGTAAAGTTTATAACTTAATTTCAAATCGTTGACATGATTTATTCCTAGTTATATGAAAGTAGAATAGAAAAAATAAGAGAATGAAAAATTTGGTTTAACATACTCGTTTCAGTTAAAACTCCCAATTCCACCCGTTTCTTGGTATTTCTATCAATCAATAGTCCCACTTTTCCCTCAATCTAAAATATTTTTGAATTTAGATTTATTTTTGAAAATCATATATTTACAAAAATATTAATATACAGAAAGAGTTATATTACCTCGATATTATCAAGTTTCCCATTCTCAAACAATAAATTCGAAACCAACCTGACAATGTCTTCGGTTGGTTTAGTGCCAAAAATGCTTTGTTCGAGTCGCAAATGCCCAAATTGATTGTACCTGACAATTTTATTTTCGTTTTCCGTTTCATTTTCAGGCTATAGTTCAGACAAGCATTAAAGTAGGTTGCAAGTTGAGTAAGAATGAATAATTATCCCTTACCTTTAAGTGTTTGGTTTTTGTAAAAGCAGGTTCGTCGCTTTCGTACTCTCGCTTATCACCATTAGTTGCCATTTGTGCAGAATTTAATTTTAGAGAATTTGCCACAGATTATAATAGTTCAAGTAAACTATTAGATACAGACATATAATATCAAGTTTACCAACTTGTTCAAAAATTTAGTTTTATATTTCTAGCTAATTTTTTTAATGTTTGTAATAGGATAGCAAAAAATGCAAAATTCACAAATGAATTGTTTCACTATATTATAAAACAATTAGACTGAAAACACATAATAAATAGAAATCATAGAATGAGATATAATGTTACACGAACTAAATGGGGGTGGTAATATAAACAAGATTAATACAATTTAATGGCATTGCAACTCCAATATAATACCATAATAAGAAGGTCGCCATACAGATAATAACTCAAGATATTAAGCATGGAATCAATTAACTTGTAGATGATGTAATGAACAAATATATATATTGTTGTAAAAAAATTCATAAAATTTAACGAAAAACTGAGTTATAAAAAATAGAAGACAGGGAATAGTGAAATCTGAAAACATTTATTTTTTAGTATTGGAATCGACTATTGCAAGACTTTACCATATGAAGAAACTATTGTAGTGTATTAGCTATTTTAGGAATCTGAAGGTCTTTGTCGGGCTAAGACACCAAGCTACAGCCAAAATTCTACTATAAATAATTTGAAAATGTACCAAAAAATTAGATCTCGTTTAGTAACCTATCTGAAGTCGTCAACTTTTATTATAATCTAAAGTATAAAACAAAAGTAATTATGAAATACACATTAATTAAACGTAAAAACGAGAACAGTTAATAAATTATCGCTAGTGATCAAGTATATAAATATATATTTCCGAAATTGCTCCAACATAATTTAATCCAAACTGAGGGCTTGATTTGAAAATCACGAATAAGCAAATACATCATCGGTCACGAATAATTTACCAAATTCTGTAAAACCCAAAATCAGCATATACAAGCATTAATACTGTAAAAAGTCCCAATATCAAGTAAAATTATTTAATGCTTATTTCTAATAGCTTTATATTTTAAACACATGCTAGGTTAAATTTTGCTCAAAGAAAAGCTAACCACGAATAAAATCATCTAAAAAATCGCACTACCCGTTCTCTGCACTATAACTATTAGTTGAAAAAAGGAAATACAGTGATCACAAGTGTGTTCTTATTGATAGAGCGTATAATGGCTACACCATTGGGTTAGCTATAACTTTAATACATGGCAGAATGCAGCCGCCTATGCACCACAATGATAAGATATAAAGAATACACTTACCAGTAAAAGTTGGAAATCAAAATTCCTAAGATTAGAATGAGCATACAGAAAAAATAAAACAGTAGATGAATTAAATGTACATACATCCTCTACTTTTAAATAACTATTAGAATAAGTTGTATTTTTTATTTGATGTCTTTCAACATAAAAATAAGTATATAAACGATAATATAGAGGTATAAATCATTGTTAACAGAAGTAATAATTAAGCTATAGTAAAATTGTAGATTTTAACAACCAAATATATTTTCAGCAAAGATGATCAACGTTTTGTTAAAGCGAACATTATTTTGTTATACCCAGGTCGTGTCACACACCTGACACTAAATGCAGTTTATAAAGCATTAAAAATCTTTATTTTAGTTGTAATACATTAAAACTATGTAAATATTAATTGTTATTTACTATCACAACTATGAAGTAATACGTAAATAAATGTTACAAATATTATTTAGGATTTAAATTTTCTTTAATAATTTTGATTAAATTCACAAATATCTCAGATATTCATTCAAAATGTTAAATTCGTTCTTTGTTTTAATTCACGACCACCTCTCATTAGAAATTGTAATAAAATGTCTATATATTTATACATACTATTAAATTCCAATTTAGAGTAGCGTATGGCTGCCAACAAAAGCGATTAAAAACCAATAATGAAGAAAAATATTTTGGAAAGCGAGAAATGTAGGAAAATAAGTGAAAATAAATGAGAGCAGACAGAATAAAAACAGTAGCCATTTTCTAAAGTGACTATACTGAATATACATATAAATTAACATTTATAAATAAAATACTTGTAAGTATTTATTATATCACAATAAAAATAAATTTTTTTTGTACAGATTCTAGAATTATAGATGTAAATATAACCGAGTATATCTTGAACATTGAGTAGCATACCAAAAACAGATTGCTTAGAAAAGAATATCAGATAAAAATAAAAATGCTTTGTATACTGATTAAAACGAATTCACACTATTACCTAGCAAATCAAATACACAATATAGACTAGTATAACAACCATATAGCGCGTAGTGGGATCTATAATAAAATACGTAAATAAAAGTATACCTGATCAGACAATGCTAAAATTTCTCTTTTTCGTCATCCGTACTATACAATTCACCCATAGTTCGGTATTCAAACTACATTTGTTATTATTATTAAATTGCTGTAACCGAGCGCTCATTAGTAGAAATATTCTGCAATTGAATAATTTTGGTACTGTAGTATAACGGCTACATACTTTTTGCTAGCGAATCAATTGCGATTCCTTAGCAGAAGATAACTACCAATGAGAGCAAGCAGAATTAATAGTAAATATGATCAAAGATAGTAAAGTGAATAACAAAGCGAATATAACGAGAGCGGACAACGAAAATAGTATCTTAGGCCTTTCTTAACCGATAATACTTTACATATACTTTTTTTTATACTTACTAATAGCAAATAGTACTTGATATTGATATAGTTTACTTAGTGATTATTATGATTAGAACAAAAATAAAAACTATTAAAAGCATTCTTAATACGAAAATCAGAACCAGTGAAGTGATCCGCGACCTGAGTATAACTAACATAATATGTGACATACCAAACTCCGCCATCACATTAGCTGAAAAAATATATTGTCGTATAAAATATTATACGTTATAGATT
>LSSK01001719.1:0-42908 GCA_001969505.1 Zancudomyces culisetae
CTATCCCTATCCCTATCCCTATCCCTATCCCTATCCCTATCCCTATCCCTATCCCTATATCTTTCTCCACTTCTACCTCTTCCCCTTCTTTTTTCGTCATATCCGCTAGCTCTATAACTTTCATCATCGCTATAATCCTCATATCTTCTCCTGTCTCGTTTTTCTCGCCCATCGCTGTGTTTCTCCTCCTGCTTCTCCCTCCTATACTTTTCTCTGCTCCTGTACCTTTCTTTACTTTTGCTCCTGACATATCCTCTCTCTTCTCTCCCATCTTTTTCCCGTTCCCCTTCCCGTTCCCAATCTCGCCTCCTTTTCCTTGTTTCTACCTCCTCATCTCCCTCTCCTTTGTATCCCTTCCTCCCCCCATACTTTTCGCCCTCTCCCTCCACCCTTTTTCTTAAATCTTCACCTATCATATCTTGTAATCCATCCTTCTTGACCTTTTCCATCATTTCGCGATCATCATGTTCTAATAGAATCTCACCCTCCTCCTTTTCTCGACCATTTGCTTCTTTTTGCTGTGCTGATTTCTCCATGTCATTTCCTTTTCCATCGTCACTCCTTTTCATCGTGTTTTCTTTTCAACTCTCTCTTCCCTTTCTTTTCTTTTTATTACTGTTGGTCCTGTGATTTCGTTTAAAGACATATACTCAAAGCATACTCAGTGTATTTTGTTTATATCCACGCTTGCTTTTAATTTACAAAATCTCGCGTTGGTTTATACGTTATTTTTAAGGTATAATCGAGATTTTGCGCAGTCGTGTAAATAGTGTTTTTTTGCCAAAACATAAAAAAGTTCCTCCATTTTCTGAACCTATCCATCGCGCTCGTTGGTTATCATCGTTTTTTTTTCATTTGCTACTGAAAATTACAAAACTACACTATACCCATCATTAGAATCAAGCATTTAGAGTTTACCACAACCATAATACACAACAAAACATGCAGTACAAGTTAGTACAACATATTTAGTCACTTCTAAAAGCAATGCTAAGTCCAATACGTAAATAAATCTAGCACTAAAATCCTGTGTACACTTCAAATCATACGAAAATCCACCTTTTGTACGTGTATAATATCAAGATCTACTCCCACGATCTCAGGTATACTATGTCGCTGTGCTACTTTACAATAAAAAATTGATATTACAGTTCTATTTAATTTTTTTTGTAATACCTACTACCCATATGTATTTGAACACTATTACATCACACCACATCCATAACTCTTTCAATCATGCACTGATTACTACTGCCCCACCTCCCTCCACTACCCTACACATCTCTCTCCGCTTTAAATGTCAAAATGACCTTTTGATCTCACCTGGAGGTAATAATAAAAGACAGTATATTACTCGGTAGGTTCTATACTGACTCATAACATATTACTTTCTTTATACTAGACTGTGGAGAGAATCTATCACAGACTCGTGGAAAATTGGAGCTGATAACCCAGATATCATACTTTTTTATTTTTAGAACTTTCTAATGGATGTTTGGTGCTTTCATAAGCTGGTATTATTTTTGTGACACTATACACCCCAACTCGTACTTTACACATTCAATGTTGAAATACAACCATCGCACAACTACACGACCCCTTCTTCGCGTCTACTAGGTTAGAGGAACTGAATAACATTATTTTCAGATACGTGGATAATTTAAATGTCAATACCAAAACGTACATACAACAACATCTCCACTTATTTTCTGATGTGTATCAATACTCATTTTTAACACCATTTCATAACCATTATTATTTATACTTGCATATGTTAATAGAGTAATATTTATCTGGTGAACACTGTTTATTATGGAACTAATGTACCCAGAAATACCATCAATGTTCATGATTGCGTATCGCATCAATGTTAAGTTTTATTAGTATGTACCACAATGGACCCTTTTTTTATGTGCACATATCCCTAAAAATGTAACCTAAAGACATCTACAGTCATATCTATGCTTTTACAAATTGTGTACTCCTCACTTCCTCACTCACTTCCTCACTCACTGTCTCTATGTTTTTCTGCCCCCCCCCCCCCTCCTCTTCCCTCCTCGCTCACTCATTTTCTCGTCAATGTGTGTATAATACGGGGTATAGACACTTGGGGATATCTTTGAATAGCTTCAATCATTAATGTTAACAAAAGCTCGACTTTTGAAACGATAAAAAAATATATATTCTGTCAAGAGCCATAGTAGCTTTCTCGTTTGAAACATAAAAATAGTGGTTACAATTATATTTTTGTGGAAATACACACTTATATCTAGAGTTTTAGCCAAGATTAGTATTATAAAGAAAAAATAGAACAATAGCTGAACGAAATATCATATAAACATATATAATTTCTAGTTTTTATGGAAGATCCTTAAAAGAACTATATACTAGCTTTATGTCGAAATAGTTTCAACACACATTATTAATTTATATTTTCTTGATATATATTTATTACAAACTTCAGTTGCAAAAGCCACCAAGACACATACGGATAAATGTCAAAGAACCGCCTTTATCAAGCAAAGTTCCGGTATATACCACTAAATAAAAACGAATTGGCGTTGACTCCAAAAGAAGTGATATATGTTATAGAGTTTGATTATGCTAGAAACGAGGGTTGGTGGAAGGTAGGAATCAATATAAACAAGCATTTTTTCAACACATCTACATATATTGGGCCTAATTCTACGTTTATGGGTACAAATTATAATCAATTAACTTATCTTTGTTCGATTTAGGGTCAAAATAGCCGCGGTATAATAGGCGTATTTCCAAAGAGCTATGTTACGCCTTTGCCTGATAAACTCAGTCAACCCACACAAAATACGAGCAAATACAGTGATGATACTCCATATAGGTTTCCAAGACCAGTGGGGTTTGTGGGAATTAACAAAAACGTACAGTATACCATAAACAAAAGAAAACCAGTTAATAATTCCATCATTTTAGCAGAATCTCATGAAGGTGGTTTTTCACAATCCACACTAGAAAAGCAAAGTACCAAAGCCAAGATAAATATGATAGGTACCAAAATAATTGAGAGTCGACAGTGTTTGAATATGGATAACAGTGTATCCGCCTTGCCTGTACAAAGCTTTAAAATCAAACCAGCTCATGAAGATGAAATGATATCAGCAGCACAAAGGAGATCCATAATAGTACCTGGTAGACACGATTTAAGCATCAAGAAATCCAAATCTATTTCACAACCAGAACTTACTCCAAAGAAAAGAATAACGATAAAGCGGAATAATGCAAACACAGAGAAAAATACACTTCCAAAGCTCCAGGGTGAGTTGAATTCTCAAGTTGATGCAAGGCCAATGTTGAAGCTTAGAAAAAGCAACCCTGTTATGAATTCACAACTGGATACGCCTAGTATTGAGACGTATGAATGTAGTGATACCTTGCTAATGAAGAGTGTAACTAGAATGCCTGAGCATAAAGTCACAAGTAAAGAGGTAGGGTTGGTAAACAAGCTTAGATCTATACATATCAGAAAGAGTCTGAGCATGAACAAAATATTCCAAAAATCACCAGCTGAAATAAGCGAAACGCTGAGTTTAGATAACGATAAACAGATGGAATATGCATTTGGTATAAGTGGGGATAGCATTGTCAGTGATGTTGAAAATGTTAAAAACACAACCGAAGTAAAAAAGGCCAGAATATTCAAAATACCAAGCATTAAACCCGAAAAAGCTGCAACAGAGAATAAAAAGGTAGATAAACCGAGTGGTAGGAAAAGTATATCACTCATTCCACTAAGGAAAAGCATGACCATTAAATCCAATAGAAATAATAATTATATAGATACAGAAAATAAATTTGGTCAAGAGTATAGTGAGCACAATATGATCATAGACGATAAAGAACAGAGCAACATAGGAGAGGAAATAAAAACAATCAAAGTATCAACGGAGGACAGTACCAAACAAACTGGGGATGATAAAACATCAATAGAAAATAAAATAAGACGAGCACTATCGATACCATTCAACATGAAAGGTAAAGGGTTAAACGATAGAGAACTATCAAAGGCAAAGTCATGTAAAAATACTGGATCAAAACATATAACAATTAAACGAGTGGTTGATAAGCGTATCAAAAGAAACTGTATCGACTTTGATAACAGTGAGTTGGGAAAGTACAAAGAATTGTTTAAAGAAGGTCCTGAAACGACTGAGTGTGTAAAACCCATAGGTAGCAAAAGCATCGATTATTCATCAGAATTTTTTGAGGAGGTTGAGCAAAAGGGGGTAATTTCTCCGCCAAGTGGAAAGTTTTATGGTGATAAAATAAAGAACCTGAGTTCATATGGCGAAGATGAAATAGGCGAGTTTCTGGAAGATATATTTATGGATCAATATAGTGATGCAATTAAAAAAACTAGTCTTAGGCGAGGAAAGGAACCAACAAAAAGTAAGTCGCGCGATAGTTCCTCAAAGTATAAAAACGTGAAGGGAAACCAAATGGAGGGAAAAGTTTCGATAAAGAATTTCACAATTTTTCCTGTAAACTTTGGTCACAAGCTTAGGAACATAATGGGTAGAGGAAAAGAAAAAGCGGATGTGCAACCTACGACTGAACTAAGTATAGATGAGTGTACAGACATTCTTCAAGATATCTCGATGAAAGTAAAAGAGCATACAATCAATCAAACTGAAAGAAGCTCGCCCGTTGAACAAATTCTCCCAGCAGAGAAAAGAATGCCTGAAAAAGTAAACATGAGCTCTAATTCAGCAACTGTGAACCTGAAAAAAGACATTCGTGAGGTCAAGAGAAATGATTCTAAAATTAAAAAGCTCGTTGGGCCTATTGAAGAAAATACAGTCAATGAACAAAAGACTAATGTTTATAACGACGACACTAAGCGCGACTGTGAGACGAACTCAAAGGTTGCCCTAAAAAAGAGTCCAACATTACCTCAGTACAAATACAAAATGGAATCTACTATAAGGTCTCCAAATCCCATACGTGAAGGTATGTGCATAGAAAACGAATTAGAAATTAGTAGTGATACCGATGGGTCTGAGTATATTGAACTTCGGGTACTGGGCCCTGATGATAGTTTTTGTTTTGATTCCCATGAAATACCCAGACGTGCAAGTGCAATAATGGAACTTGTGGATAATTTAAGTCTTGCTACAGAAAACCCCCCAGAAAACATAGCTCAGAACATCATAACGGATCTCCACACTTCAGACGCGATGCAAGAGCTCGACAGCGATGCAGGTGTTATAAATGATATATATAAAAACGAGATACCTATTAATTCACTCGAAAGAGAAATACACTCACAACCAGCACAAGATACAAAAAAAATGGACAATTCCAAAGGTGTTGGTTTACATAGAGAAATACTAGGGTATACTGAAAATATCGAAAAGATCGAAAAGATCGAAAAGATCAAAAAAATCAAAAATGTTGAACTGACCAATACATGCTCAAAAGCACAAAATACTCTCGAAAATTCAAATAAAAAGTTTCGGACGTTTTACGAAACTGGGTTGGCCACACCCACAAGCAATAACCCCGAAATATCGTGTGATTTACAAA
This sequence comes from Zancudomyces culisetae, assembly GCA_001969505.1. Lineage (NCBI taxonomy): Eukaryota > Fungi > Kickxellomycota > Harpellomycetes > Harpellales > Legeriomycetaceae > Zancudomyces > Zancudomyces culisetae. Next base: position 5,560 of record LSSK01001719.1, read on the forward strand.
TAGAGGATGAAAGTTTGATTATGAATATATGCGGATCCCCAGTTTTTGGTATTGAAAGAACCAAAATAAGACAGGTATCTAGCAACACCACAAATAAATATGCAAGAAGCACCAGTAGTAGCTATACCGCCGATGTAGTATCGGTGAAATCTAAAAAAGAAAAAAGTGCACAAAAGGTTTATGCCAACCAAAAAATCATAGAAAAGTATAAAAAAAGAATAGCAAAGCAAAGAGAAGGTAAAAAAAATATTAAAAAGAGTCAGACTGAAGTAGTGCAAAATACTGACACGTCCAATTACTCATTTTCAACAAATGTAAAACTGGCAGCGGATCATATAATTGCTAGTAATAAGCCTATATTTAATGATATACAGATCTGTGAAAACAACTGTGACCACAAGAAAACCAGCACTCTGACATTGCTTGATAATGACGAAAAGCAAAAAAGTGGTAGGAACAGCTTCAATGTAGTAAATACCATTAGAAATGAAGATTTTGTTGAATGTGGCTGTAGCAATTATATATACATGAAGGAATATAGAAACCTACTCAAGAATAGTCATCTAGATGACATCTTTAACAGGAGTTTGGATTTACAGTTCAGTGTAGTAAAAAGACTGGAAAGTAAAAATAACAGCCAAATTTTGCCAAGTCAGGCGCAAGTTAAAAAGAAGACTCAAAAGGCTGTAATAAACGAAGCTAGTATTGAAAAATATAGAAGAGCATCTAGTAGCAAACCAATAAATCTTTCTGATCCAAGGATGATCAGTGAATACGAGATACAGCCAAAGTTTATAGGTATAGTGGGTAGTAACCAGGAAAACGTAGACGAAAAAAATGCGTATAGCTCAAAACTGGAATCAGATTCATCAGATAGTGGGTTTTTGGTTAAAGAGGGGTGGCTGGATAGAAAAACAAACTATTTGCCTATAGATGTTTGGAGGACTCGGTTCTTCAAGCTATATAACAACGGCTCACTACATTACTTCAAGCGCGCACTTGATACTACACCAATTGGGATAATAGAGTTGGCAAATTGCAAAGTATCGGTAATGAATTTAGAACATGTAAACAATCGCCTTGCAATCCTGCTTACATCGAAGCGGAAAAGACTGATTTTATCGCATGATTACAAATCCATAATTTACGACTGGCTCAGGATTCTAACCAAAGCAACAATAAAATATGGGTCTGTAAAGCTAAAATCAAACCACATCAAAACCATAACTCTCACTGAGGCGGCTGAGCTAATCAGAAAAGGATTGTACCTGAACAAAAACAAATACAACATCGTTGAAAGTGATGCAACGAATATCAATAAAAACAACGTTACTGGCTCATTTAGTGGTAACAACATCCACAGGCCTCCCAACGACCATCTTATCTCCAAGGCGCTTCAAAAATCATACCCAAGATTAGAGCTCTTGTTTATGAAGAGTAGGACATCGCAACCACAACCTTTACAAACCAGAACGACCAATATCGGAAACACAATCAACATGACCAAAAGTTTACCGGTAGCGGCGCAGATGGCCAGAAGTAGTGGTTTGTGGCAATCGTAGAGTTTGTCTTGTAAAACTGCATTTCTGTATCTTTGTAGTTATTTTTTACTTCAATATATTGTGCACACCCGTCTTCTTGCTAAAAAGAAAAAAACACTAACCATACAAAAATGTCTTAAGCTACAGTTACTGAGAACAGCTGATAATGATCAACATATAAAAAAATCAATTACTCCAAAACATGCACCAGTTTAAAACATATACAAAAAGTAGAAAAGACCAAGTGGTCTAAATATCAAAAGGTTCTAGTTTAAACGTTCAAAAAGTAATAAATAACAAATAATAATTAAATGTAATGGGGAAAAAGATATAGAAAAGGAAGATGGTATGTTCTTTACCAGTGCCTTTTATTTTGATCATAATCCAAAGCCAAGTCGAGAAGTTCAAAGCCTGTAGTATCCCTCTCCCCTCTCTACTGTGTTTTCACGATTTTATTTAAACTTCTCGAGGCATTCCTTGGTATTGGAATAAACCTTGTCAACCGAATCGTTACAATTGACAGTGCAAACCTTGTTGTATTTTAGATACTCTGCAACAACGGGATATGATTCGTTTTGGAAAACCTTAAAGCGTTTTTTCAGCGAGTCGATATTGTCATCTGATCTTCCACTCGTCTTTGCGCGGTTCATAATGCGTTCGACTAGGATTGGTTCGATACATTCAAAGTACAAAACGAATTTACAGTTTGTAACTCCATTTTCGAATGCAACTTTTTGCTCCATCGAGCGGGGAAACCCATCAATCAAAAATTTGTCGCTTTCTTTGTGATCCATCATGGCATCTCTTAGCAAACCAATAGTGACTTCGTATGGTACAATCTGGCCCTCTTTGATGTAATGAGCAATCAATTCTCCAACCTTAGAGCCCTCGCGTTTCTGCTCAGCGCGAAGCAAATCACCAGCCGAGAGATGAACAAAGCCATAGTCTCTAACAAGGTAGGCTGAATTTGTGCCCTTTCCAGAACCAGGTCCACCAAGTACGAAGACCACGGTCTTTTTGTCAAATGGGAATTCATCAATCTCTTTTTGACTAAATCGCTCCGAAACTATCTTTCCGGGTACGTAGCCCTCCGTATCGGCGCCATCTTTATCACTAACAGTCTTATCTTTGCTTTCTTTTTCGAGCTTATCCTGTTCTTTAAGCATGGCTATCAATTCCTCCTTTTCCTGCTCAAGTTCGTCCTTTTGTACCTTAGCCATTTCTTTGTTTTTGTCTGAATCTTTAAACATGTAAAAAGCCGAAAAGACAAGTGACATTACTGCAAGGATTGCCGGAACAGTGGGCATTCTACCCCTCCCACCACCACTACCACCACTACCACCGCTTGTACCTTTGTCTCCTGCGACACCTTTTTGCGCTTTAGTATATTTTTTATTTGCTGTTGAATAGCAAGCTAGATTCTTGTTTAAAGATTGAGTGCTGGGAGCAAGGGAATTCTGCAATCTCGAGATTGCCATGCCATTACCCTGTACTAATCTCGTGTTCGATTTCAAAAGCTGTCTGGATACTAGACGTTGAAAGCTCATTGTAGCAATTTCGTGTGATTCTATAATGAATTGAGTCAAAGAGTATGTAATACGTTCGCCAATACTCACGGAGGGCATTCAAAATACAAAATGTTGAAGAACAAGAACAAGTTTTTTTTTTCAAACTACAAAACCAAAAAAAAAAAACTTTTAAGGGTTGCTGAAGTTCATTTGACCATTTTTTGATTTTTTCTTTTGTTATTAGGAAATTAAGGTGTTGTGGAGGAATTGGTGTGGGTAAAAGCTATCCAAACAAAGCCACGTAAACTATGGTAAAGCAAAAAAACAACATTCAACTTTATGTATTAGGATTCGGCATATCTTCCTTATCAGTTTATTGTTTCTGAAAAAGATATTAACTTGTTGCAAAGGGAGTTTATCTTTTTTAAAATGAGCCTGGATTGGAACTCATATAAAATCTGTTTGCGAAAATATAACAAGTGTTCAGTATTTTTTTTGTTAGATGGATTTACTAAACAAGTACCACATAAAACTACACAAGCGAGCGTTCAGTAACATCGCCCACCGAGTTCGATAACAGTGTATCGCCTCATTTTATTGGCATGTTTGTGATGCGGTGTTTTATTTTATAAAAAAAAGCATAAATATATTAGTGTAGATGGACTGCAGTTCTGGCTGTCCATGGTCGTGTATTTATATTGTTTTTCTTGCAATAAATTTCCCCTTTTTTCTATTTCAAGCCATATCACAGATATTGATAGAGTTTTTGCTCATAATTTCGCAATTGGGTAAAATACACCATCAACAAATATTCCCAAACACTACATATATAGGAGTAACAATGTATTTCTTGTTGAAAAACTCGAAATATAGCATGAGTGCGACGGAAGAACCTCTACCATGGGAGGCTGGAGAGACCAGACGTGCATTTAACCCGGACTTGCAGCTACACAACTATCTTTTGTGATTTATTATCACTATTCATGTATTATTTTTATTGGGGAGTGTATTCTCAATACCAAGAGCTATATAGACGAAGAGATTAGGAAAACGGTTTGTAAAGAAAAAAAATTCAACTGATCTGTCTAATTATAATCTGTTTTTCTGTGTTATATCACCAGTTTTTACAATTACCAACATTAACATTTTCTTGACGAAAAAACAGGCCATTTTTGAAAAAAGGATATGTGGAGATTACTATGCCCATTCTTTGAAAAAAAGGAATGGTATCGATGGTGATGGTAAGAAATGTGGAGCGCAAACTCTCTAAAAATTGATCATAGTGGATAACAACTTTTATTACCAGTGGTAGAAAATATCAAAATATTTATAAGAATCGATGCAAATATTAACATGATGACAGTATCATTCGCTAAAAAAAAAAAGTTGGATGGGGAAGGAAAAGAAAACACAACAAACAACAAGATAGTAAAGTCATACTTTCTAAATCTGCAAAGTGTAGTTGCTTTACAAATGAGAACAGTGAAAAAGGATATTATATTTGCCTATCAGGAATTATGATATATAGCTGATCCTATTATAGACATATCGCCTATTATAAACTTAGTGCTTGTTTCCTCTTATTGGAGTAAATTGTTATTTAAAGAAGATATGTAACCATATAAAGGGATGGTTTGGTAATAATCTTGTAAATGTATAGCTGTTAAAAACTTGATAACTTCTGTTGTTTGATTTTGTTATTCCGGAAAATACATCGGAGTAATATCAATACTTTGGTTTCTGGGTGGCTGGGACTGCCTAACACATTTATGGTACGGCGTAATGGCGTGGTTGTTGTTTTAGTTAAAGGTGTAACCCGAAAATATTAGCCAGCCCATAAAAGCGAAGACGGTGATGAAATTACGTGATTCAAAAGTTGGAGTTATGGGTCGATAGAGTTGGATGGTCATAGGCATATCATCATTTAATGGATGTTTGCATCTAGTGATTTTACCCAGTATTACATAAGTTGGTGGATGGGGGAGGATAGAGTGTGGCAAATTTGAGGAGGAGCAGAATTGATACTCAACTTCGCCATCAGGCATCGTATTCTTTGCTTTTAGAGAAAAAGAGTGTGTGAGAGGAAGACTAGCTGCTGTGTACATTAGTATAGTTCATAAGGCAAAAGAAGGTGATGAGTGACTTTGGAAACTTACAAACTTTCGGGTAGGATATGCAGTAAAAAGAATGTGTTTTTCTGAACTCTGCGAGTTTCTGCGTGAAGTGCCCAGAAATGAGATTGATTTTTTTTCTTTATCCTTTTACGCTGTTTGCTTTTGCAAATTTGATAGAGTCAATCTAATCTATCCTTATGGAAACAAAAAAAAACAGTGAGAAGAAATTTGAAAAACCGTCGCCTTGTGGCTGAAAAGTCGAATTTTGCGTTTATACCCACTTTATCACTTCCCAATCTTACTCTCCCTCCTCTCTACTTGTTTCACCAGCACACTTCGCTTCTTTTCTTCACATGGTATGATCATAATAAACTTTGGAAACTATTGGCGCACGGGGCAACGTGCAGTACATTTCCCAGAATGATTGCCCTAATTTGTTTCACAACATGTTAACTTGGGTGGGTAATTTGTTGGTCATGAGGGTAAATTTGCATAGATTTAGGGGTTGTAGATTGAAGAACAAGAGGTGGTGGTTAAAGGCGGATAAGGTATCACAAGGAAGAAAATTATTAAAAAAGTGCAAATGTAAAGACGAACCTTTAAGGACAAAGCCCTTCCCTCATGTAACTCTGAGGAGACAGGAAACTCCTTAAGTATGATAGAAGTGATGTTTACATAACCTTTCCTAAACTTTTTTCGGGGAGTAATGTTAATAAACATAGCAGTATATGTGTGATCAACTGGTTCATACCGTTTCAAGGTATGAATGCACCTCGATAGCAGAATTGGTACAAGGTATGCAAGTGGTTTGCATAAGCAACAATAATTGCTACGTGCTCTCTTCCCTTCAGCAAAAAAATATTTTGGGTTTGTTTATCTAGCACTGGCAAACCAGATAAGAATATATAAAGCATATGATTATGCAAAAAAAAAATCGAAAAGGCTTGACAAGGTCTTGATATAAAATTATGTTACAAAAACCTAATTATACAACTGAAAAGCTTGCCAATCTTCAACTCGGTTTTCGAAAACCCACAAGAAACGAAAAGATAAAGTGCCTGATAAAAACGGCGGAGATTATAAATGTTTTACAAATGCAAATTACCACTTGAAAAAAAAGTAAAAAAAACACGTTAATTTTAATTAGAAAAGGTGGGAACAAATAAATATCTAATTGATTCGATTCACCAACATGCAGCACACAGTACACAGTACACAACATACAGCATACAGCAAAAAAAAAAATAAGAGGGAGCAAGGTAATAAAATTCGGTAAAGATCTGTCCATATGTGGAAAACAATCCCACCAGCATAATATTGTTTTTTGTTCTACATACAGGTTTATTTATGTACTATTAAAATGTTGATCAAATATATGCGCTTATTTGGTGCCAGTTTGCCAGAAAAATACATTGCAGCTATAGGCTCAGTGGAAAATTTGATAAAAGAAAAGGAAAAACCTTGCTAACAAAAAAATATATACGAAAAAAAATACGTTCTAGCCATTGGATGGTTTTGACATGCATTTACTTTAATGGTAAAAAAATAACACCAAATTAATTGAAAAATGGAAAGGCAAGGGATAAAAAAGGTGTGGAGGGGAGAAGAGTGGAAGGGGAGAGGGGAAGGCGGAAAAAACTACTTTGGAAAAATGTATATAAATAAATAGTGAGCCAGGAAAATAGAAATTTTAAAAACCAAAATATTCGATAGAATATAGTTCATATTTTGAAATACACAAAGAAAAAAACCTTAGCTTAGCAAAAATGGGAGTCTTAGACGTAGTACCACCAGGTGTAGTTGTAGGAGAGAACTTGTACAAGTTGTTCAAGTACTGCCAGGAACACAACTTTGCCATCCCAGCCATCAACTGCACATCTTCATCAACAATAAATGCAGTGTTGGAAGCAGCCAAGGCATCAAACTCACCAATCATTATACAATTCTCTCATGGAGGAGCGTCCTTCTATGCTGGTAAGGGAGTCAAGAACGATCAGCACCAGGCATCAATTACAGGAGCCGTTGCTGGAGCCCTGCACATCCGCGCAGTAGCTAGCCAATATGGAGTTCCAGTAGTTATCCACTCAGACCATTGTGCAAGAAACCTGTTGCCATGGTTGGACGGAATGTTGGATGCCGACGAAAAGTACTTCAAGGAACACGGTGAGCCACTGTTCTCATCACACATGATTGATTTGTCAGCAGATAGCAAGGAATACAACATCAGCACAACAGCCAAATACATGGAAAGATGCGCACGCATCAACGTGTTGTTGGAAATGGAAATTGGTTTGACAGGTGGTGAGGAAGACGGTGTTAACCACGAGGGAGTAGATAGCTCCAAGCTGTATACACAGCCAGAGGATGTCTATGATGTATATAAGGCACTCAGCCCAATCAGCAAGATGTTTACCATCGCAGCAGCATTCGGAAATGTGCACGGAGTATACAAGCCAGGAAACGTAGTGTTGCAACCAAAGCTGTTGAAGAACTTCCAAGACTATGTCGCAGAAAAGATCGGTAGCACCTCAAACAAGCCATTGTTCTTGGTGTTCCACGGAGGGTCAGGATCAACCAATGAGGAGGTTACCGAGGCAGTCAGCCACGGAGTAGTCAAGATGAACGTAGACACAGACACACAATGGGCATACTTGGTTGGAGTGCGTGACTTTGTCAACAAGCGCAGCGCATACTTGGCCTCACAAATTGGAAACCCAGAAGGTGAGGATAAGCCAAACAAGAAGTACTACGACCCAAGAGTATGGGTCAGAGAAGGAGAAATCACCATGATCGCCAGAGTAAAAGAAGCCAACAAGGATTTGGGCAATCTCAACACCTTGTAAATTTATATATCTTTTTATTTTGTTAGGGTGAAATAAAATGGGGAAGCTACAAATTAGGTTTATTCATAAATAAAGTAATAAGTATTTAAAACTTGAAATTTTTGTCGGCATGCATGGCCCATTTGAATTTTTCACGAAGAGTTTTGGGGAAGAATTTTTCAACAGGAATGTCGAATTTTTTGCACCAAGAAACGGTTATTCTGGGGTCGATATAATTGATTTTGGAGGTGCCGAGAGCGGTAGTCTTGTTTTCGTCCTTGTCTACCAACGCTGTCTTTGTGGCAACAATTCGAGTGTAAAGTCTTTGGATAGTTGAAAAAGATTTGTCAATCGAGTTGAAAGTAAGTCTGTACATTTCGGGAATATATGGTTTAGAGGATTTGGAAGAAGAAAGAGCCTCCTTTTTGGAGTTGAGAGTGGAAAGTTCAGAAGAAAGCGAGGCAAGTTTTTCTTCTATAGAATCAAGATTGGATTGCGTGGCATCAGAGGCTTTTTTCTTTTCCAGTCTTTCAATATCCTTGGTAAGCAAGTCAGCAAAATATGAATACAGCCATTCGGTTGTGATTGGCCGGTCAGGGTCGTCACGGCATGCCTGTTCAAACGGCGCAAGATCGTATTTGGCACGGTCGGCAAGTGATAAGTCGGTCAAATTGGGTTTGAGCAAATCAATGTGACGACGGCACTCGTAGCGCAGACCCATAAGGCGATCGGCAATTTTAGACAACTGACCGCTAAAGTTTTTGGCAACGGCACGCTGATGGTTACATAGCACAGCAACCTGTCGATTGGCGCGGTTGTAGGCCAGCGTCAACTCGTGGATAGAGCTTGCAGGAGTGACATCCTGCTTTTCCAACTCCTGCTGGAAGGTGTGAGAGGCATTGTAGGTACGGAAAACCTTAGCGCTGAGGCCAGGCATCAGAGACGACAAGTGTTTGTTAAGCTCGACAGTGTTGATTAGAGAAAATAATAAGTTTCCTGGAGTCTTTGCGGCCCGCTGGAAGCTCACCAGGTTGCGGTAGACAGCCGGATGCACCTCGACCTTGTTGTAGTAACGTATAGAATCTTTACCCAGAAAGTCAAACACTACCTTTCCGTCTTCAAAAGTCACGTGTTCATACCGTAACGAGCAACAGCCCACTGTGTCAGCTTGGTCATCGCCCTTTTCGTTACCCGCTCGCAGTGCGAAACGATCAATCAGATACAGTGCTGTTGCACGCTGCCGAGTCTTACCATCACTGCTGGTTAATGCTGCCATGTAGTCCTTGCGGATTCGTACAATATGCTTCTTCAGTTCTCGGGCCTTTTCGTATTTTTTGAGATCGCTTTGTCCTTTTAGCGAACTTCCTGCTGCTAGAAACACATATTTGGTATTGTCGTTGACATTTTCTTTCCACATAGCTAGCCACGTGACTGTTTGGTCGTGAATCACATTGCCCCATTTACTGCCCTTTGGTGGTTCTGGAATCTTCGCATCTTTGCCTATATTGATTGTAATCTGTTCTGCTCGCACCCGTCGCTTATAACACCCTGTTTTTGGATGTGCTCCTCGTCCTCTAAATAGCCCCGGTGGCTCAATTCGGAAATTCCCCACTTTTTCGCGCCTCCCGTCCAGTATACAGTATCCATACTTTTCTTCAATCATCTTGCGCTCTTCAAGTAGTGCTGCCTTCTCCTCTTTGCTCATTTGTTTTTTTTCCTCCTTTTGCTTTTGGAAATATTCATACATTGGCCTGAAATCACATCTGCTAAATTCCTTGATTGGATACTTGCGCTTGCTTTTACTCATCAACAACTTCAGCTCGTTAAAGAAATTTCGCTGGAACGTCGGGTTAGCACCATGCTCTGTTTCTAGCAGCGCTGCAAAAAACCCTACCAATTCCTCAATCTCTGGCTCTAAATACACCTTTTCGCCGTCATATAGGATCGGTACCCCATGTGGAACATATTCTGGTGGAAATAACACTCCCTGGTGCTCCAACTGTGTCCATCTTATTGTATCATCCTTATCGCCATTCTGGTCTCTCCACCACTCATACTCCTCTGCCTCCTCTTCTTCTTTCTGCTCCCTCTTTACTCTCCTCTTTTTCTCCCCTTCTGTTTTAATTTTTTTTCTGGCTACTTCACTCTCTACCTTCACTCTCTTTCCGTACCCATTCTCTTTACCATTCCCGTTTCCACTCCCATTCATACTCACAGCACTTACTTTGTTCTTTTCTTTTTTTATTGCGATCTTTCTTGACAACAGCGGAGCATCCTCATCACTGTCATCTTCGTCTTTTATCCTCCTTACCGCCAGCGCCTTGCCTCCTCCGTTTTTTGTCTTTTCCTTTTTTACGACCGCTCCTTTTCGCATCAATAGTGGCGAATCATCATCTATTCAGCAACAATTTATCCCATATTTTACTTCACTTTCTTCTATATACTTATCTATCCATTATTTCGAATTTATTACCACTTACCACTATCGTCACTATAGCTTCTCTTTATAACCCTTTTGAAGTTGTCTTCTCTGGGCTCACTGGTAACTACAACCATTTTTTTAACTCTTGTCTGTATAGTTCTTTATTTCTTGTTCCTACAGTTGCTAGTCGTTATATATGAGGTACGAAATTTATCTCGAGCAGATTCCACTTTTCTTTTCCAATATGAAGTTAAAAGTATACCCTTCGCTACCAAAAAACAAAGGAGATGTATTAGTTCTCTTAAGCTACGATATATCAATATCAAAAAGCGCTATTGATGAAAAAAAAAAAGTATACCAAGCCACTAATACATATATCACCCGCGTTGATACTGTAATTTGACCTGAATATAGATATAATATACGGTGTATCTGTGTGTGTATGCTGTTATAGCTTGGATATATATGTACTTGTGTTTATGTGTTGTGTTTTTTTAAATAATGGTAATATGTTTAGCATAAGTTAATGAAAAAACCACAACATTATTTATGTATTTATTTATTTTTTACTGGAAAAATTAAAGAAAAATAGCCTCAATTTTCAGTTTCAAAGTCCTAATTAGACGAGCTAGAAAATTTTTTTATTAATTTACTCGGCCTAGTATACCATGAAAAAGCAAATGACCTTTTAATGCTTTTTTTTTTTACTTGGTTCTTATTTAATTAAGAGTTTAATGCTAGGCTACCATATTGGCGATTCTATTGTTTAATCAGAACAAATATGTTTTATTTATACCACTAGGCAAATTTTAAAAATGCGCTCTCTCCTCTCCCCTCTCCCCTCTCCCCTCTCCTTTCTCTTCTCCCTTCCCCTCCCCCCAATCTTCAACACCATCAAGTTATTTAAAACACTGCAAACCAAACCGCTTTCCTACCTCATCTACAACATTTTTTTTAGAAAGAAAAAGCTAAAAAGTAAAAAAAAATGAGGAAAAGTGAGGAAAAATCCCCCTCAAGTAGTAGATCTTTTTTTTCGCTTTGCAGTAAAATGATAAAAAAGCAAACTAGCAAAACGCAATAACTAAGGCACCTTTTTTTTTTCCAATGAAAAGCTACTTTCGAAACTTGTTTAATTATCTCATTTCTTAAACATACACCATAAAAAGGCAAAATTATCATTCCCATAGCTGCAATAACTATAATAAAAAAGCAAAACCCCCAATCCATTCTCTTTCTTGTGTTCTAGTTTTTATTTCGTTATTCTTTCACAAAAAAAAAAGAAAATTTTTGTGCTATATTAAATTTCTTCGAGTTCCCTATTATTTCGATTTCATTAGACCTAATGACGTTTGCCACCATTATTCTAATAATTTCACTCTAATTTTGGTTTGTGCAAAAAACGCCCAGAAAATCATTTGGAGAAATACTGTGTCCCCAAAACCACTTTCAATTCTTTTTATCTTTATTGTTTTACAATTTCTAGTTTGCTATTATCGCTGAATTTTTGCCATCTACAAAAACAAAAACAATATACTTGTTGACCTCCCAAATACACATAAAACTAATGAGGACTATCGAATTTTCTTTTTTTTTTAGTCATGCTTCTCTTAAGTTGTAGAAAGATCATTTTCCTGGAGGAAGGGCGAGAAAAAAGAGCAAAGCGTGGTTTTAATTTATAAAAGAAAAACCATGCCAATAAAGCGTTGGTAAATAGATGTATTTGCTTTAATACATCATCTAGCTGCATTTTTAATTCTTAGTTATTAAAAAAAAAAAATTGGTTCTCCAAAACGCACATGGAACCTATTCTTTGTGATCAGTATTTTGCTTGTTCTCAATTCGAGTAGCATTGATGATAAAACTCGATGCATTCCAAATAGTAGTACCATGGATCAGCACCTGGATGGGTATGGAATCCCGAGAGGAGAAGAAAGGAATTGGTTAGATAAATATTTAGTATTATTTTCATAGTGTTTTAAATGGTATTTATCTAGCAATTCCATAGAGTAAAAAATAAACTTCTAGTAGAAAAAGTACATCTAACAAGTAGATACTTTTTTTTACACACCATACAATAGTACCAATTGGTACAACAGATCTGTATTCACACACAACTCAACCGTACTGTTTGATAGATATCCAGAGATATATATTCTAAACATGTTTCTTCCTCTTCTATCAACATTCAAGTATTTCATAACTATGCCCAAATTCAGTTCAGATATTTTAATAATGCAGAATCTTGCCTATACAGAAAAAACGCAGTAGAAAAGGAAAATATACGTAACCCGCTAAACTAGAAATATTTTTATTAATATCTATCTGGTACCTTATCAAACGTAACCCCGCCCTTTTACCATCCTCCCCGGATATTTCAGTATAAACAATGCAATAACATCCAAAATATTTAATACCAACATAAATCCAATTTATATTTTTTTATTTTGGGTATTTCACTGGTACAGATATAATGTTCTAAAAATAGAAGAGAAACCCTCCTCTCTCACCTCCCAACATTTCTTCAGATTGTTATGAAGCTGCTTCAAATACTTTCAAAATGAAACAAAACGTGTGTGTAACCTCTTTCGGTAACATATCGGTAAAAACAAATACCTTTACCAAAAATAACCTAACACAATTGCTAAAACTATTCAGGGAGATGGCGAATAATCAACTAAGAGCATTCTTTTTACTAGTTTATATACTACATCTCTTGGGTCTTTTGCTTTCAGATATCCGATGTTATATCAGTGTTATAGTCTTTTTTTCAATTACATTTTTTTTTCTAGAAAGAAAAATAATAGGTGGCTAAAAGTCTACTATACACAAACAAAAAAAAATGATGAGCTGGCTAAAGAGTAAAAAAAGAATGGCAATAAAGTCAAAGGCGGTTAAAGTTTTCTAAATAGCTGCAAATGCATAATAATGTAGATGGTCCAGGTTACACATAATATATAGATAAGGATGAGAAAAAAGTGTTCACGAGTCTACGAATTTTGGATGCGAAAATTCAACAAAAAAAAAAATACGACAAAAATAATGCTATTTTTAGCGTGCTTTTATTGTTGTGTAGCCACATTACAGTGGAAACTGGGGGAATATAGTATTCACGCATTCAAAATTAAAAAATAGAATTAGTGAGAATAACACGGTTGAGGTAGAGTAAACGCATAAATACAAAAATCTTGGGGAAAGGGAGAGGCCAGTATTCAAGCAAAAAAGTAAATGAATTTATAAATAGCTACTAGTATGGTAAAATGCAGTGGTGGTAATTATGGAACGTCAAGTAGGATGTAGTGATGTGATGAAAATAACACTGATGGTATTTACCCACAAGAAAAAAGCAAATAAAAAAATATAGTACAGTGATGTGGACAAATATGAAGAATCGACGAGAATAAGCACATGTTGGGGGAGGTAGTAATAAGATTTTTTTAAAAAAGAAGGCGGAGAAAGAGAAGGAAAGAGAAAAGATGATGGTGAAATGACCAAGAAAATAGCGCATACTTTTGTACTGTAGTAAAAATCGTGGAATATGTCTCACCATGCTAACGGTGCAATATTTACATGAAAGAAATGGTATGATGCGCGGTAAATCAAAGAGATTTCAATATTAAAGTGCAGACCATATTTAAAAAAAAGCAAGTGATATTGGTTTGGTAGCCTGTATAGTTTTGTGCACTATTGTAAAAATGAATTGAAATAAAATAAAAAAGAACCCACTTTATTGGAAAGCGTAAATCCTGTAGATCAGGATGTTCATTGAAAGATATAAGAAAAAAAAGAAAAAGAAGAAAAAAGAAAAGAAGAGAAGAGGGGAAGAGGGGAAAAAATAAAATAGTATAACAGGGTTTATACAAGAAAACAATTCATTACAATTAGTATGCATGTTGTTTTGTAAAAGGTATTTAGATTTGGTATATTCTCGGTTTAGTAATGAAATGATGTTTATCAAATACACGTTTCAAATAAATCAGGAGAGAGAAAAATATAGCGAGTTGTTTTTTTTTTAAGTTTTATATGAGAATTCACAGTTCAGGGGGAGGGGTGGGGGGAAGAGAGGAATGGAGAGAAGGTTATTTTAGATTTTTATATAATATTACTAAAAAGCAAGATTAGAGAGTAGAGAAGGGATAAAATAATAATATAGAGTGGTTCTTGAGAGGAGGGGGGGAGGTAAGATGAGCCGATTTACAAGTTAATTAGTACATCAATTATTGGTAAGAATATCAAATATAAGGTAAATGTTTTTTTAGTGGGCACAAGATGGGATAAAGAATCTGAAAAAAAATGGGCAGAGATATGTAAAGTCAAAATCAACTTTAATGTGAACTAAACTAGCGCCAACTCAGCTCTCTGTGTTGTTGTAAGACAAATAATTGGAAGATTGAGCGGGATCAAAACAAAAAGAGTAGTTGTTTGGGAAAAGACAGAAAGAACCCGAGAAAAAGAGAAAAAGAGAGATAGAAAGAGAGATAAAGTGTGAGTTGGATGGAGAAGGTTGGATAGAAGTATAACACGATAAAGATATTAATGCAATCTATTCTTTAAAGTTCTTAATTGATTGACAACCAATTTGATCAAATTTGGAAATAAAACAAAAACAGGAAAAAAACAGGTATAAAATCCAAACAAGTTTGTTGATTTTTTATAATTGCAGATTAGTAAAAAAAGTAAAAAAGGTAACAGATTAAAGTTCACATCAAATATTTTGAGAAACAAAAAAAAAATGAGAGGAAAAAAACAACCCAAATTTCAAACATCATATCATATAACACTCACGCTATATACTTGTAGTCTAGAACAAAACCCTGAAGGTTGTAACATCAAAATATATGATATAATAGTTCATTTTGCGTAATTTTTTTTCCTCTTTCTCTCTTTCTTTTTATCTTTCTCTTGCTCTTTTTCCCTTCTTCCGTTTCTGTTTTTTTTTTACCCAACAAAATTGTGGTTAAAATGCTTGTAAACTCTTTTAAGAAATGTTGAACACATTTTTATTTTGACTAAAAAAAAATTGTTAGCTGTAAAATGCAATGGAGCATTTTATAATAAAAATAGTGACTAATAGAAAAGGCACAAAAAAAAAGTATATAGTGCAAAAGAATATTTTTAAATCGCAAAAAAAAAAAGAAAAAGATTTGCAAAATAGTATGGACAGTTTTTTTCATATTATTTTTTCATTTTGTAATTTGGTAAATCAAGTAAATAAAAAAAATAATAGGATAGGAGGTTAGTGTTTAATAATAAAAAAAGTTGAGGGATTGGGATTAACAGCCAATGTTTCAAAACTATGTATTTATTTAAAAGCATTTTAAAATTTTCTTATTTTGGTACAAGATGTGTAAAAGGGAATTTAGTAAAACAAATAAAAAAGATAGGGAGAAAAACAAAAGGGAAATATATAAGAAATCGGATTGGTATGTGACCAATAGAGCCTGAAAAGATGGGAGATAAAATAGTTAGAGAAGGTTGAGTAAGAGAAAGAGGCAGAGAGCCTCAGTTTTCTACTTTTGTTATTGTTGTTGCTATAGCCAGTAATAGTTTCAAGTTGTAGCTATAAGTGGTAGTTTGTTGGTTTGGTAGATCAGGGTATAAAAACAAAAAACAAAAAATAATCATACAAGCTTTGAAGGTTAATGAATGGTCTAAATTTGGTTAAAAAAAAAAGCAAAAGCAAAAAAAAAAAGCAAAGGCAAAAAAAAGTTGCAAGAAGAGAAAGGGCCTGTAAAATGTTATTGGGCTGTGGTACCTTGTAGTAAATCAAAAAAAGAAAAAACCCAGTGGAAAAAAAAGGGCGGATTATAGATAATTAAAAGTAGATTGGGGGTGTATATGTGTGGATGAGTCGGCAGAAAATGAGAAATGGGAAAAAAATAACCGGTGAAAAGTTGTTTTATGGATAGATGTTGAAGGGTGTATTATAAAGGGAACAAAGAGAAAATTAAAGCAAACTAGAAAAAATAAAAGAATATAGAGGAAGAGGGAGGAGGATGGGGGGGAATGGGGGGATGGGGAGAAAAATATGGGTGGAGGGAAAAAAGTGCCAAAAATAAAAAAAAGATGTGTAAACGCAGTTAATGTTTAGAAAATAATACCAAAATAAAACTAAAATCTAGTGGCAAAAAAAGGTAAAAAGAAAAAGAAAAAATAAAGAGCAGTCAGGTTTATGTTATATTATATAAACAAATGTATTAACAAATGTGGATTATTTAATTACAAAAAAAAAGGTTTGAATATGAAATTTACGGAAAGTAGAGAGCGAAAAAAAAAAGATATAGGAGTTTAAATAATTCATGCAAAATAAAAGAGTTATAATAAAAGGTTAGCTTTGAACCCTGTTAAAAGTATATTCAGGTGAATACATGATATATAAGGTTAACAATAAAAAAAAGAGAGAATACTAAAAAGCAAAAAAAAAGGGGGAAGGGAGAAAACAAGGAAAAAAAAAATAAAGTAGGGAATGGTTAAATCAAAGTGAACACAAGCTTTTTACAGGTACAAAAATAGAAATTGCTTATTAGCCGGGAATTAGAACGAATTCGGTAGACATAATACTAAATACAGTCCAGATTTATATTGGAATTAGAATATAGAGGAAAAATAAGTGCTGAGATATTGATAGAAAACAAAAACTTGTAAATAAAAAAAAAGGAACAAAGTTGATACTAGATAGAATAGAAGGGCGAAAAGAAAAAGAGAGTGGAAAAAAAAGAAAGAGAAAGATTGTAGACAAAAAAAAATGAGTGGGCAAGATAGGATAAAGGAGTTAATGGAGACGTATGTGTACAAACAGTATATGCGGGGAGTTTTGGGAAAGAAGAATGATAGATCAGCGGACGGCAAGCCATACAAGATGCGGAAATGGACAAAGTGGTATGTAGAACTGCAAGGGCCAGTGATGATTTTCTGGAACATAATGGAGGAGAGTACAGAGGGAATAACACGGCTGATAGAGGGGCAGATAAGACAAGGGGATGAGGAGTTCGAGAGGGTGGTGACGGAGATCAAGACCAGAGTAAACAAGCCAAATTTCATAAATGTATCAGAAGCGGTGTGTACAGTAATTGGGCAATACCGCCGACGGGCAGGGGTGTGGGAGTTGCAGACGGCGGGGGCAAATCGGTATTATATGCAGGCGGTGGATGAGGAAGAGATGAATGAGTGGGTGTTGGCGGTGAGGTTGGCGAGTTTTGAGCAGACAATGATATATGAGGAACACACAGTGAATGTGATTAGACAAAGAATAGGGGAGATAGATATCCGAATGGAACAAGGGAGGAATAATGTGGGAAAAGTGCGGTTTATGGGGAGTGATAAAGTGATAGACAGTGAGATAGAAATACATAGAGAGGTGGAAGGGGGAGGAGGGCACAGTGAGATTAGGATATGGCAAGATGAAGGGGTGGATAGAGGGTTTTATTTGGAAGGACAGGGGAAAATGATAGGACGGATGTATTCGATTAGAGGAGTATATGTGATGTACACAGAAAAGAGAGGAGACGAAGGGGAAGGAGGAGGGGAGAATGAAAGAACAATAAAAATAGAGGGAGATTGGATAGTTGATGGGGCAGCAATGACGGTGATAGATGGGGAGGAGAATGGTGGAAAGAGGAGTGGAGGGGCAATAGTAGAGTTTAGGGGAGGCAAGGAGATGGTAGATTTTTTGGTGAAGATATGTATGGAGTTTGGAATATATGGAATGCCGATCAAGTTAGAGCGAGCGATTGAGATAGATAGCGAGGAGTTGGTGTTTGGGCTGGAGCAGATTCAGGGCAAGAATATAGAGATCATGGAGCATTTATCAGCTAGAAAAACGCTTTATGAGATGGCGAAGCAGATGATGTATGAGAATAAACAGAGACAAAAACAGCAGGAGATTGAGAGAGTGATGGCAAAACAAGTTCAACGAGGATATGAGGAAGAACAAGAGTATTCTCAAGAGAATGAAAGTGTAGTATTTGATAAAGAAAAGAAAAAAAAGGGAGGAGCAAAGAGTAAATTTAAGAGGTTCTTTGGAATAGGAAAGGATAAAGATAAAAGTAAGAGCAAGAATAACAGTAGAGAAAATAGTGGAACAAGTATTAGTACACTTGGAGGAGATAATCAAAGAGTATCTACAATGCAATCATCAAAAAAGCAGCAACAACAACAGCAGCAGCAACAACAACAAAATCAAAATCAAAATCAAACTCAGCAACAACAGTATCAAAGATCACAATCATATAGTAATACAGCAGGACTTGTGGGAGCAGATTATCCATCATATGAAACTGATAGAACCGTGCCACAAGTCGGAGGACAAGGGATGAGTTCGAGTTTAGGACGTATGAGTGGAGGTAGAAGTGAAAATTGGAGACAGGAAAACAGATTATCGATGGGACAGCCGGGTAATTTAGCAAACAGAATATCAGTATCAGGAGGAGCAGGAACAACAACGAAATCAATTGGAATGGCAGGGGTTAGACATAGTGTTGCAGGAATGGAATTAGGAGCAATGGATTATGGTAGAGCAGCGAATGCGGCAAAGTATCAGCAACCGTACCAGACAATCAACGAGGTAGGATTAGGATTAGGATTGGGGGGACAGCAGAAAGGTAATGAAAACAAACTGGATTTTTATGGGCCAAATCAAAACATTAGTGAGCTTTCGATTTCAAAGTTGATTGAACAGACAAATATGCTGCAATTGGAAAAAGAAAATGGAAAAAAACAAATCCAACCAGATGATGATTCAAGCTCTGAAGAAAATGTAGCTTTGAGTGCCTTTTTGCCTTTTGAAAAACAACAAAAACAACAAAACCAACAAAACCAACAAAACCAACAAAACCAACGTCCTTCCATCAATACAAATATCAATCCTATAGATACTATGGAGGATTATACTGCTCAACTATCTCCAAAAATTGCAGCAGCTGCAGAAGCAGCAGCAAGTGCAGCAGCCTCAGCTTCAGCCACAACAACTCCAACTCCAACATCAGCAGCAGCAGCAGCAGCAGCAATGGCAGGAGCTCAACCACTTACTTCATCCTCACCTTATTCTCCACCCTCAATGTATAATCCTCAACAACAACAGTTATACCAACAACAATTATACCAGCAACAATTATATCAACAACAATTGTATCAACAACAACAACAACAACCGCAAATGTATATGATGAATAATGGAAATGGTTATATTGTTGGTGGCGATATGAATGCTGGAATGGTGCCCAACATGTTACCAATGCAAATGCAAATGCAAATGCCAATGTCAATGTCAATGCAAGCTCCAATTCAACTAATTAACGATCCTCTTGCCACTGGTCCTTTGATGCATGTCCCCAAAAAAAGGGATTTGATTGAAAAACCAACAGGTCTGATTGGCGCAATTGCAAACCGAGAACAAGTCAAATTGGGTCAGAAATACCGTGACAGTTCTAGTCTGCTTAAAGAACGACAAAAACGAATGACTTCATCTGCTATGGGTTTTTATCCAATCAACAGTAATAATCAACCGCTACAACTACAACACCAAACGCTACAACTACAACAACAACCGCTACAAATACAACAACAACAGTTACAATTACAATTACAACAACAACAATTACAGCAACAACATCCCCAGTCATTTTATCCTCATGATGATCTTCTCTACCAACAACTTCCTCGTCCAAATACTATGTTTATTACTGGCGACCCTACAATACGCTACTCCACCAATGGAACTCCTGTTTCACTACATACTACTCCCTCCATCAATGATTATTATGATGACAATGTTAGTCTTTCCGCTTCCGCTTCTGCTTTGGCTTTGGCTAACCAATCCAACCATTCTTCTTCTAACAACTTACAACAACACATTAGTAACCGTCCTTCTGGTTTTCCTCCTTCTCCATCTGCTCATCCTCCCCTCTCAACCTCTTCAACTTCTTCTAAATCTCTAGATTCTCAAAAAGATTTCTTTTCTTCTCCTTCCATAACTGCGTTTAATCATCAACAAAAACACCAATCGCTTCAACAAAGACGTACTTCCTCTCCTCAACTACAACAACAACAACAACAGCAGCAGCAGCAGCAAAAACGTCAATCTGGAACTGATAATTCTTATGATAGTTCTGTTACTCTTAATATGGCAGCTTCATTTGAAATGTTTTTGGATCGGTATGTTGATTCCAAACCATATTCCAATGTACCTCAATCCGATTGTTACAATTCCTATCTCAATTTCTGTAGCCGAAACGGTACAAAACTTGATGACCGGGCAAGTTTGGAATTGTTTGTACGAATGATGCGGTGTGCTGATTGGAATCTTAAACTTTCCACTAGTACTGAACCTTATTTTACAAACATGACTTTAAAATACAAATAACTGTTAGAAATGTGATTCTTTTATTTATTAAACTATTTAACTATTTACAAATTTTAATTTATATTTTTCCTTTTATTTTTGTCAAAAAAAAAAAGCCTAATTTAAAGATTATTTGGTAATGAATAAAAAAATTATCCATCAATATTAACACCGACCTTATACAAAAAGAAAGAAAAAGAAAAAAAAATTTTTATTGTTATTAATAGTGGTAGATTATTGGAGAATTATAAACTGCATCAGCCAATAAACATACAAAGAACCAATGTAAATCAAGCAATTTTATTTGTCGTAAAAGCAAAATAAAACAATGGCTAAATAAATACTGAAAAGTACATATATACAAAAAAAAATTTTTTTTTCTTTTTTTTTTCTTGCTTATATACTAGAATTGTAAATAAGGAGTTGTAAATATTATTAAAAAAAAGAAAAAAAAAAGAAAATACGCAGCTAGAGAGGGTTATAATATAAAACAATATATACTACATATTTACATTTTTAGTATATTCAATTCCATTTTATAAATCCAACACATCATATAATATACTATTTAGAAATATAAAGGGACGCAAAAAAATAAATAAAAATAAAATATAATAAGTTGTATAATTTATTACCTACCACTTTTCTGACTAAAGTAAAGTAAAGAAAAGAATAAAGAAAAACAATGGAGGTAATGATTAATTCTTCACATTACAACCAACAGACAAAAAGCTCTGTTAGCCATGAAACCGATTCAGGTGTGCGAGGTAATGATCTTGGCCTGTTTCATTTTCACCAGCTACAAGAAGAAACAAGTTCAGCTCTAGTACATGGAATTAACAATTCTGTGGCAACTGCGGCAGCGGTGACGACTACAACAACTGCGGTAACTACCAGAACAGTTGGTATAAGCAATCAGGAAGTAGGAGTGGCAAAGAACGAATTAGTTAATGTATTTATAAACACAGTGTTTAGTCATGACGAGGCAGAGGGGTATGAAAAAATCATTGGAATATTTTCAGCAGGCGGTGCACAAAATAGCCAGACACAGAGAGGAATGGTGGTATGCTACCTAAGAGGAGTCCTACAGCATGTGAACAAGATGCGGTTTGAGTACCACTATCATTTCAAACTGGTACTGGCCATAATTAATGAAAGATTACTCGTACAAGCATTCACAAATATAAACAACAATAGTAACGTGGAAAAGGAGCAACAATTGATATACCGAATGTTTATATTGCGACTGTGTAGTGCCAATCCCAAATTCGCCCCGCTAATAGTACACCAATTGACGCGATTGGTATTCAGTAGCCATAATGCACTTGAATCTGGTAACAAGGATGGTGTCCGACCATTGGCAGCAGTCCATGAAGTGATATATCAGTTGATTACGTATATTATTCCGACAATGGGAGAAACATTTTATCAACAAGTAGTCAGCAATAAGCCGCATAAGAGTCAGCCATGTGGAGTAGTTAGGAATTTTGTGGATAATGTATTGGAGATAGTCAATTATGGAGTCAATGATGTGAATGGAGGAGGTGTAGGAGGAGGAGGAGGAGGGTTAGGGAATGCGAGCATGATGGTACTGCTTTTGGAATTGGCTTTGGTAATGGATGTAGAGATTCAGGTGGAAATTGATGAGTTTGAGACATTAACATTTGCAGGTAGTGAGGAAAGGGATGGAGGAAATAATTCCAAAGGAAAACAATTAGGACAAGGACAAGGAAAAGCACAAGAACAGGATGAGGAAGAAGAAGAAGAGGATGAGGAAGAAGAGGAGGATGATTTTAATGATGAAGTGGCAAGTATTAGTGAATTTGAAATCAATAAAAAGGACAAGATATATTATAATGTTCAAGAGATGATAGTAAAGCTGGATTATATAGTTGGAAAGACAGTACGATACTTCAACATGTTGGGAGAGGCGACGGCAAGCAATATGTACAAACAATTGTTGCAAATCTTCAATTCACATGTGCTAATGACGTTTAAGAACCACTATACGCAATTTATATATTTCTATATATGCAGCACGAATACGCAATATAGTGACTTGTTTTTGGGTAATTTGATAGTGCAGCTGGGTACGCCATATAGCAACGAGCATAGTGTGAAGAGGACGAATGTGGCGTGTTATGTGGGTAGTTTTGTGGCACGGGCAAAGTTTCTGGATGGAGTAATGGTCCGTAGTGTAGTGGGGTTGTTGGTACAATGGTGCAATGTATTTCTGGACTATCGAGTGTTGGAAATGCCAACAACTACGCGGGTATTTTATGCAGTTGTACAAGCAATTTTATATATTTTTTGTTTTCGTCATGACAGTTTGGTAATAACAAAGACAACAACAACAACAACAACAACAGAAGAGGAGAACTTGATGGGGATTGGTAATGGTAATGGTAGTGATAGTGATAGTGAGTGGTGTAAAGAAACTCATGGATTAGACCGAGTGATTTTTAGCGAGTTGAATCCGTTACGACACATCAATAGTCATGTAGCATCACAATTTGCAGATATTTCGGGACGATTACATTTTATGTATTGCTCACATTTGGTAACACAAAACGATATTAACACTAACAGCAACAACAACAGCAACAACAACGCTAATAACAACAATAACAATAATAATAGTAATAGTAATGGAGATTTGGATGGAGGAGAAATGTTTGATTTTTATCCTTTTGATCCTATAACTTTGCCATTTGGGTTTGTATCAGAGTTTAATATTGATGGATTATATATTCATTGGTCTTCAAACTAAATTGAATTTAGGATTTGTGAACTTTTCAAGTTTTACAAATATAATCGTCAATGTGGCCAATGCTATCAAGAGTGTTTTGATTGGATGATATTAGAGTTTTGTTTTGTAATTGTAATGTTTGTTTTTCATCCTTTTCATTTTCCTTTTGGTTTTCCTTTTGGTTTTGGTTTTGGTTTTCATTTTTCTCTATGTTTTTCTCTTTATACTGATCCTTCTCTTTAACTTTTTCATTATTAAAAGTGGTAAAGGTAGTAGTTTTGGTTGTTGTTGTTGTTGTTGTTGTTGTATTTGTATTTGTATTTGTATTTGTTGATTGTAATACTTGTTGAGATCCCAAGAGATCAGCAGCAATAGATTTATAATCAACAGTAAATTCTTCTTGATAAAACTCATCATTTCCATTATCATCGTTAATGATAGCACGTTCCATCCATTTCTTTTGGCAAGCACGGGTATAAATACTTTGTTCAACAGAATTTGTACACAACAGTCTATAAATATGGACTTCATTACGCTGGCCTATCCGATGAGCACGGTCCATGCACTGTGCATCAACTGCTGGGTTCCAATCAGAGTCATAAAAGACCACCACGTCAGCACCCGTCAAATTAATCCCAACACCTCCTGCTTTGCTGCTACACAGAAATACGTGGTACCGCGATTGTGGATGGTTAAATATATTAGTCAGAGCCAACCGCGTATCGATTTTGGTGCTTCCATCTAACCGCAAATACCGGTACGAATAGAGATTGAGAAACTGTTCCAAAATATCCAACATTCGTGACATTTGTGTAAAAATTATTACTTTATGCTGTTCATTCTTTATCAACTTGTCAAGTAGTTTGGCTAGAATCTTTAGTTTACCACTTTCGTGAACTAGTTCGTATTTATCACTTACTCGTGCCGCTTGTATTGTTTCATTTCTCCCTATATTACTATTAGTATTACTATTACTATTATTACCACTATTGTTGTTGTTGTATTTGTTTGGTGATAGTACTATAATTTTGGGTAATACTAGTGTTGTTATTCGATTTTGTTCATTACGCATTAATTCCACTTCCATTACGTTTTGAATTTCTTTTACAACATTTTCAATAATACCACCACCAATAACACAATTGTACATGTTTGGTATTTCTCTATGTATCATATACACTAGTTCATTATAACAGTTCATTCCATTACTATTATTTATGTTTTGGTTTATTCGCAAGTTGTTGATTTCCATTAATCGATTCTCTTTTTTACTACTACTACTACTACTACTACTACTATTATTGTTATTGTTATTGTTATTATATCTGTGCATGAAATCTCGAGTATTACAAATTCGTTCTTTTATGGCTTTATTAGCAAATTTTCCATTTCTATAATATATTACACTAACCACCCTTAAAATCATTGACTCTTCCCCTTCTTTACTTTGTTTATTCTTTGCAAAATGATTACTTTTCAACAATAATCTTTCAACACATTCAAGTGCTGCAATACATGTACTATTGCTACCACTACTACTGCTTCTATTTCCCCATATACCATTTGTCACTAATGGTGTTTCAACCCTTAACCCACTAGCAGAAAATAATTCGGGATGATTACATACTTTACGTAACTGCACCAAACATCCCATAACATCCATATATCCACCACGTGATAGCGCATTCCGTGTCTTTGCCCGAGATATATAATCCTCATATAACAATTTTTGACGTTTGGACATTTCGCATTTAATAACGTGTTCGACTTTACGAGGAAGTTGTTTTTCAACATTCCGTTTAAGTCTTCGTAACATATACGGCTTAATCAGAGATTTGAGTTTGTTGATGGCCCTGTTTGCCTCATTCTGTCTTGTAGTGTTATGTGCATCCTCAAATATTTTGGTTATTGGTCTGCCAAACCATTGCTGGAACTCTTCTAATCCCGCAAATGGCCCATTGCTTGCATCATCGTCTACCAACAGGAAATACATCAAGCTCCACAATTCGCCTATATTGTTCTGCAGCGGTGTTCCTGTCAATAACAATCGATAGTCGCTATTTATTCCCAGTAACATTTGCCATTTTTTACTCTGCCAATTCTTGATATTATGTGCTTCGTCCAGTACCAAATATCGCCATTTACGTCGCCGAAACACCCGGTAATCTTGTAGTGCCAACTGGTAACTCGTAATACATACATGCACCGCATTCTCCTTGCTCCACCCTTGTCGCTGCACTTTACGTTCTCGAACACTTCCATATATCACTGTGATTTTAAATCCTGGCAACCACCGCTTGAACTCGCTCTCCCAATTCATCAATACCGAACTCGGTACAACTACCAAGTGCGGCCCCCAGTCTCCTAGCTCACTCGCCAAATACCCCAGTAGTGCTATCGTTTGTACTGTCTTGCCCAATCCCATTTCGTCCGCCAATATACTGTTCAGCTTGCTGAAATGCTGCCGTACTAACCACTCGAATCCTTCCACTTGGTACTCTCGCAGCTTGCATCGGAGTAGCTCTGATACTCGTATTGGTTTTTCTACCAATGTCGCAATACTTGCCTGCTCTTCTTCTTCTTCTTCCTCCACTTCCTCTTCCTCTTCCTCTTCTTCTTCTTCCTCCTCTTCTTCATCTTCTTCATCATCACCAACATCTTCTTGTTCTTCTTCTTGTTCAATTTCCTCATTTTCATTCGCACTTTCTTCTTCTTCACTCATATAATATTCATCCTCCATATCACTCAGTATCACTCTTTCTTCTCGTTTCTTTAACAACTTTTTCGAATACTCTACCATATTCTCCAACTTGTTTCTCCCCTCTTCTTCCTCTCGTTTAAGCCGTTCTATTTCCTTTTTTGCCTGTAATATACTCTTAATGTACTCAAATCGTTTTATCACCTCCCGCCCTGCTTGTTTCGCAAGCTTCCTTTTTCTCTCTTCTTCCTTACTCTGAACTCTTCTTTTTTTCCCTCTTTTACTTTTCCCAACTACTCCTCTCTTACCCCAACCAAAACTATTTTCTCTTTCTCTTTCTCTTTCTCTTTCTCTCTCTCCTCTTCCCTTCTCCTCCTCCTCCTCCTCCCTTCCTTCTCCCCTTTGATCTTCTTCCTCTTCGTCTTCATCAATCATATTCATTCCGAGTATTTCCCCCCTTTCTTTAAAAAGGTTTTTAAGTGCTCTTTTCAATTTACTATGGTGTTGTTGCCTGGTTTCCAAAATATCTTTATATCGATTTTTCACATCCTGAATCATTCTATCTCTCCATCCTTCTTTTTCACCTCCTATCCCCATCCCTATTCCCATCCCACCTCCTATCCCAGTACTCATACCCATACCCATACTCACTCCAATCCCCTCCCCCTCCCCCTGTCCTTTACCTTTTCCTTTTCCGTCTCCTTGTTCTCTATCCATATATCCTTCAATCTCCTCTTTTAATGGCCTTATCATCCTACTTATCATCACTCCTGCCTGTTTTCTATCCATCTTTTCAACATACCCATTGGCTTTATACACCCCCAAAATCCCTTCACCATTAACCTTTTCCTTTTCCTCTTCCTTTCCACACTCTCCACTCTCCCCTTGCATATCCTTATTCTCTCTACAATTTTGGCTCTGTAATGCTTTGAATCGCTTATATAATTTATCCTGTATACTTGCCTGTTCACTAACCCAATCTTCAAATTCCCTACCTCTTTTCACCCTGATTGCCTCACCACCTTCCTCTTCCCATTCCAATTCTTCACTTTTCCCTTTCCCTTTCGTTTTTCCTTTATCTTTTTCATTTTCCTTGTCCTTCTCCTTCGTTTTGACCCCTTCTTTTTCCTTCTCAATCAATTTTTCTTTACTTTCATGATCCCTCCCTATATAATTTGACACCACCAATTCCTGCCCAAACCACTCCAATTCCTCCTCTATTGCTTTTTTGTCGATTTTGATCTTTTCCCACTCCGGTATCACTACACATTCTTCCTCCACTGTTTCGCTCGCTATTTCTTGTGATTTTACCCCATTCTACATTTATTTATACATTATCTATTAGCCCTTTTTTTTTATTCATATTCCTTTTTTTTTTGACTGTTCTCAAAAATGATTCCGATAATACGATTTTCAAAGAATTCCGACAATACTTACCTCGCGCTTAACTTGCACTACAATTTCTACTCGTTCCTTCTTCATTTTTCGATTCTATGCTTTTTTACTCGCTTCCTTATTACTTCCACCTTGTCATTTGTATATAAATGTATTTTATTTTCTCTCTCTCTTTTTTTTTAGTCCGGTATATATTTAATTCTATTAGACTCTAATAATCTCTTGAAAGTCCCCTTTATTTTCCTATATACTTTATTTATTTATTATTATTATTGCTGTTGTACTAATTTCTATTTCATTTTTATTTTATTTTTTCACCACCAATTTTTATTTTTTTTTAGGTTTGGTTTGGTTAAGTTTGATTGAATAATTTCATTTCTTGTAATTAATCTATAAAATTTTTTTTTACTATTTTTTTTAAAACTCAAATAAATAAATAGCAAATCAAATATATAAAGTATATGAAAAATACAAAGTGGATCGAAAACAAACCATGATTTTTTTAATATTATTATCTATCCATGTACTAAATTATTCAACCTACCAGTGTGACCAAAATTTCATTTTATTATCGACATTGTTAATTGCTAATATTGATAACCCCCCCCCACTTATGGTAGTTGCTATGATTTTTAATACCAGTATCACCAAGAAACAAAGTAGTTCATATCTTCTTGCAACTTTTATGAGATCCAACCAAACCAGGAAACCTACAAATTATGTATTTTCGCTTTTCTCTTTTCTTTTTTTTTTTTTTTCTTTTCTCCCTGCTCAACCTCCCCAAGTATTCATTTATTTGTTTTACACATCTAATAACTCTATAGCTCATACATTACACTCTCTATTACTTTTAAATTACAATAAACATTACTAGATACAACTTGGTTTGTACTTTATGTTTTGCTTGAGAGAAAATATATTGACTAACTATTGATAATATTAAAGTATTATTTCTGGGTCATTTCCAACATATTTCTTACCATATAATATTGGTAATACATCGATTCTCATTTCTCTAAATGTTTTGTAATATCATCGGAATATTCAACTCTTGTATTTTTATTTTTCTTTGGCAATAATACATTTAATTTGCAAAATTTGTTATATATTCATGCTACTCTTTTGTCTTGATACTGGGAACTCACTAAGCGCGTTGATCTCAACTATTTATTTTTTGATTGGCATAATTATTTTTTTGTTTGTTTACTTTTTAGATGCAATAATTTTTTGTACCACTTGCTTTTTTATTTTTACTTTTGGTTTTGGTTTTGGTTCTGGTTTTTTGATCCAACTAAATTTTTGCATTATTTAATTCTCTTATTCACTTTTTCCTATCCAACTAAAAGCTATAAACTGAAAATAAAAAATAAATTATTATCACGAAC
Source organism: Zancudomyces culisetae (assembly GCA_001969505.1). Taxonomy (NCBI): domain Eukaryota; kingdom Fungi; phylum Kickxellomycota; class Harpellomycetes; order Harpellales; family Legeriomycetaceae; genus Zancudomyces; species Zancudomyces culisetae. The sequence continues at coordinate 34,530 of LSSK01001719.1, forward strand.
ATTTACATTTATTCATTTGCTATACACGTTTAGTTTTTATTTACAATAGCAAAATTTATCCACTTGTAACTATATACCAATATCATTTAAATACATAAATACTCGAGTCCTAATACTATTCTTTTAATATTAACCACACTCACAAGCAGTACTTTTTTTTTATAATATTCATTTGAATATAAACGCGTCTATTCCAGTCATTTCGCAACCATAATTTACCGCTACTAGTATTAAAACAGCAACCATTGTTGAAATACCCATGAATTCACGAGATTACTACGATATCGACGACATTTTATGCGTGCAACAACAAGTGCCCTGCACAACAATTCAAACGCTCGTCGGGCTATCTTTTGACGTACACAACAACCCGAGCAAACACCCCCAATCACAAAAGCTTCCTCTTCCATTCTGGCTTGCTGATCCACTAGATGCCGAAGAGTATGTCCGGATGAGTATTCCACCTTGTTTTTCCAAGACTACCCAAAAGCGATTACTAGCGTCGATAGCGTCTTCGACACCCAATTCGGGTGCTGCCAATTCCAGTACTCAAGCTTCGTCCTCAGCACTTCTTAACTCTACTGGTAATCCCGCATCAACAGCCCATCCATCAAATTTTATCTTTTTAGACGCCGAAATTGCGAACCTTCGATCAATCTCACCCTTTTTTTACAAATTTGCGGAGCGCTTTGTGGAACTTTCGCCAAATCTCTCGCAGTTTCTGTCTCTCATTTTTCTCAACCGCCTTCAACGGCTCGTGCTACTATCTAATACTGCCGCAGGTGCGGAAATGGAGCGTGGATATGTCGACTATTTTGATGAATCTGAGCGACGCTTGTTTGCATCGTGCGTTGAATATAGAAATAATTACTTTTCGTGGTTACGTGGCGATAAACAACATATCTCTGCCTCATTTCTTGTTAAGCGGTATTCATAGATTTCACTCACTTTGGCTTGTTACTACCTCGCCGTTTGTATTCTATTTTTCTCTATTCTTTCTTCATCATTTTTTTTTGCGACTAGGTTTGTAATCACCATGATACTTTTAAATAAATCTTATAATTTTGTCTGTAAATTCCTTTTCCCTCCTCCTCTCAGCTTCTTGTTTTTTATTAGTATCAGCTTATTTTTATATCCATCACATTGTATCGTTTTTGAACTCCTCTCTCTCTCCAAAAGACTTGATTACTTTGTTTAAACACACTCTTCAACCCAAATTATAAACTCCACAATCAAATAAACCCATAAGCTATCAAGGTTCCTTTATATCAAAAATAATACTTTTTTTAGAGACATTTTCTTCAACATTTTTATATACTCTCCTCGATGTAGATTCCATTAGATATAATGAAATAAAAAACATGAGCAAAACAAGAAAAAAAAATGAAAAACTACTGTGGAATCAAAACAAAATATATTATAAAGGATTTCTAATCCTTGTATCCGATAAGGTTGCCTCTACCAAGCTGTTCGCCAATTACAAACAATCCAGCCAATTCAGCAGAAATCAATGCACCCCTTTTCCATGAGTTCTTTGGGATATTCTTGGCTGCTTGAACCATGTTGCTTACTGACGCTGATTTCTCCATCTTTAGAATAAATTCCTTGGCTTCCAGGAGATCGGCCTTGGTTGGGATTCTGTATCCTTGGTATTTCAATACTTGCTTTCCGACATTGTACACTAGCTTTACCTCTTCAATGACAAAGTTGACTCCACCTAATTGTATTCCAGTAAACATGTATTTATATCGAATTTAAAATACAACACAATATCGATTTTTGAATATTTAGTACCAAGTGTTATTATATTCTACTTACAAACTACTTTTTGTATAGGTCCAGAGATTCTGCTTGGAAGAAGTTCTAATTTGTGAATGAAATATTACGTATTTAATTTATACCCTTTTTTCATTTTCATTCAATATTGATCGTGTTTTCATGTGTATCAAATGGCTAGGATTTGTCTTGATTGTTTATTTTTTTTCATACTTACTTATTCCAGTGCTTACTCCGTATGCTGCAGCTTTGCTGATTTCGCTGACTTTGCTTTTGGCATCTACATTTGTAGAATATTCATTAGTTGCTTATTCAAAGTATATTTCGATCGACTAAATGCATTAACATATACGCATACAGTTTATACACGATGGCATCCTTTATAGAATGCTCAAAACCTGTGTTATTCTAAATGGTGTTTGCTCTTTTCAGCTTGAATTGTACGACAAATCAAAATAACAATAAAGAAAATAGATGGCATAGGGCTTACCCTTGGTAGCATTGGCTGCCTCGTTGGCAAATCTTCTGACCAGGATTCTGCTTTTCAAGGAATTGCTTGTTTTAAAGATTCTTCCAAACATTGTTCTGAGATAATACTTTTCAATTCTAAATTTTTTCTTTCTAAATTTTTTTTTGAAATCTACAAAAATAATAGAATTCTTTAGTATTTTTGCTCTTGAAATAGTGATAGTGTAAAAAAAAAAAAAGGATATCAAAAATAATGATTTCAATATCTTTTCATTGTTTTTACTACCAACTACTGTTGTGGAATTATTATGAAATTGCTAATCTGAGGACTAGTCTTGTATCAAATAAAAAAAAAATTTTTTAAGCACATTCAAGCTTCGGTTCAATTATTGATTGGAAAATTGGAAAAAAAAAAAAGAAAAAAAAAGCTCAAGAGAAATGGAAAGAAGAGGGGTTAGGAAATGTAGGAGGGAGGCTTGAATTGGTTGGGTAATCAAATCCCTCGCAAATTTACATACACCATCTACTTGTTATTTTGGCTTGGATTTTTGTTTTTTGTTATTTTTATTGCTCCATCTACCCTACAAATTCCACTCAATGCCTCCAGATTAATATAGAGATCATAGATATATGCATATATCATCGAAATTGTGCTGTCTTGCAGTAACAGTAAAGCCTTTTGAACACTAGAATGTCTTTGAAGTCACGCCTTTCTATTTGAACACCATTGTATCACAATAGTCAAAACATTTTTATCTGGTTTTTATACCCTTGCTCCCCCTCATTTATTATTCCTGAGAGTATAAATCAACTATAAATGTCTTCAATTACTATTAGTGCTTAGCCGTATTTCGGAACATTCATATGAAACAATCGCCAACTACACCCCTAGACTCAAACGATTTGTATGGTATAGTGTGGAAAGTATTCAAGACCATCTCTTTTTTATTATTTTGTTCAGGAAAGGTTAATGATATATTTTTTGAGGATTTGATGACCTTGATTAGCTATATAGTCTGTAAAAATATGTTAGCTTATACTATTTAATACCAATGGTGTAGATGTGTGTCAGGTTTATACAGCTCGCTCTAGTTTACACATTTTGGAACTAGAAAACATCTTTTACTAACTCATATCAAGCACTTTTTTTTCTCTTTTGCCCACATCACTGTTTGATTAGAGAAAGCGATAAAAACTAATATTTTCTATAAAACGGAAAAGCGAGCATATATATTGGTAAATCCCGTTAGTGTAATATTTAGTTATCTACAAAAAACAAATAGGATGTTTAAGCGTTAGATCAATATTTAAAGCTGAAATAGCCATCGATACATTCCCAACAATCAAAGCACATCCTGCAAATGTCTGTACTCGGGATTAAGTAAACTTGATGTGTTTTTGAACGAACCTTTTTCCTTCTCTCTATTTCCATATTTCCATATTTCCTATCCCACACTCCCTAATTTTTACATAACCATTTGCTCTATACACTGTGTTCAGATAAGTTCGCTAGTGAATTTGCTTGTGCTGTTTTTATGCAGTACTCCAATATCCATTTCGGAAATAGCATATGTACCTTATCTAACTTGAAAACAAAAAAGCCAATACATCGGATGCTCCTAGAAATAATGTATGGTTATAATTACGTATGCAATTACTTAATTTCCGAAACCAAATCCATGCATATACTCTACTTGTCCAAGAGATGGGTTATAATTTTATGGCTAGCTGTATTTAGAATTCTATTTTTAGTACAATAATCCCTTTCTAGCTAACCGCTATTGCGAAAAGCTGAAAAAATAGAAACGACAAAAGAACCTATCACATAATGATTGGATAAACAAAAATATAACATGTATAAAAGTAATTAACAGAACATCTCACTTCAAGCTATTCTAACCATTTCCTCCTAAAAAAAAAAAATTCTTTGTATATGAGTATTTGACAGCTCGAAGAACCAGAGTATATACATAAGCGTGCTCAAGAGTATAATAAGTACAACAATTTGCATTGGTAATAAGCATAATAGATACCTCAACAAAACTCACAAACGATATTGCAAAGTTAATAACCAACAACCAATAACGAATATATAAAGAAAATATGAGGATCGATCTTCAGTTATTTATGATATGCACACTCTTTGGGCTGGTATCATCAGCAAGAACCGGTGGACCGGCCAAAATCACTTACAACAAAGCCACCCTTAGAGCAGCTCCTACGGATAAGAAAAGATTCAATGTCATATTAAGGGGTAGCACAGTTTCAAAACGAGACCAGGGTAAAGATCTGAGCCAGTCTTTGAACAAAAGTGTGGGCTTTCTTAACAATATAATAAACAGATCGTTAGTAGCAAACTTTGCGAGTAATGGAGAGTCTGAAAAGTTACATAGTACATATCTCATTGGAAATAACTTTGCTGGGTATACTGCAACTTTGTCTGCAGACACGATCAACCTCGTGTCTAACCAAGATGAGGTGGCATACATAGAAGAGGACATGGACATTACAATCCATGTATATCAAAAGTTTGCCCCATGGGGGTTGGGAAGACTGAATAAGGAAAAAAATGACAGAGAATTAAATGTATATGATGTGGATTATAAAGTATCTGAAACTGGAAAGGGTGTTACCGTTTACTTGATAGATAGTGGTATTAGAGCCACACATATGGATTTTGAAGGTAGAGTTGCCGATCAGGTAGCCTTTGTTTCATCAGACAAATCAGTAGATGAAAGAGGACATGGTACAGGCGTTGCGGGCGTTGTGGGAGGAAAAAGAACAGGTGTGGCGAAGGATGCCACGCTCAAGTCGATTAAGGTTATCGACAATACTTCAGGATCAGTATCTACAGTTCTTAAGGGAATTCAATGGGTTATGGACGACTATGTTAATGGAGGCAAGAAGCCTTCGATTGTTAACATGTCAGTAGGCCTTGAGTCTTCACACAGTAATTCAATGGATGACAGCGTCGCGGCAATGATTAGCAGTGGGCTACAGGTGATAGTTGCAGCAGGAAACACAGGGATTGATGCCTGCAATATCAGTCCATCATCCGTGTCAGATTCTGTGGTAGTAGGTGCAATTTCTAATGATAGCGACAAATACTCAAAATTCTCCAACATGGGTAGTTGCATCACACTTTCTGCACCCGGTGAACTTATTTTGCGTCCAATCAGTTCAGACGATGTAAGTTTTATCCCAAGCAGCGGAACCTCAGTCGCAGCGCCTATTGTTACAGGCCTTGTTGCACTCTATTTGGAAAAAAATCCTACAGCAACACCAGCTCAGATCAAGCAGTACTTGATCGATACCTCGAAAGCTGCAGCTACCAGCACACCCAAAGATACGACAAATCTTATTGCACAATATGTGTCTATTTAAGCTCTTGAGATAACGTGGGTGTTAATATATTTTATTGTTATGAACTCCATTCAATGCATTTTTTTTTGTTTTTCGCCTTTCTACTGACAATAAATAAAAATATCCTTTTTTTCATTAAAAATTTCTGGTACTATTTGTACTGAATTGTAATATAACCTAATTAGGAATTTTAGCGTTTTTTTAATGCAAACAGCCGGTTCTCAAGACACGATTTCGATAATAAAGGCCAGAGACCAGCACTAGATTTACCTAACTCTAGGTTCATGACATTATTTTTCTGAGCGATGACGTTTAAAGAAGCAAAGATTTACTTTTGTTTCACAATCTCAAGTAAAAAAGACTTTTAGCTCACTTTTCTGAATTTTGTCTATTAAGTGGAAAGCTTGAGTTTATATAAGACTATAAAGCACATGTAAGGCAAAGTTGCCAGGCTTATATAGTACAGGTCATTATCTTAAATTAAAAAGCAAAAATAAGCCGCAAAGATACTTCGCACAATCTTCCTTTAAAGCACAAGCAATCGCCATCTCCATAAAAAAAAAGAAGGATGTATTGCAACAAAGTTAATGAAATACGATCAAAACACCAAATGCAAGTTAAGCCTGCCTGCTTCATGCTCATATGACACCGTGTATAAAAAATACGAGGATTAGCGAGATTGAGGCTGAATCATTACAGTGGATTATAACCAATATCTATTCGGACACTTTTTTTTATTGCTTTAATATTCAGGGGCTACCTCTAGCTTATAACGAACAATATGCGCAAACAGTAAAATAAATACCACGTAAAATATTTAGGCCAAATAGCATGAGTACAGGATATATAGTTTTGTTCTAAAATATGTTGTTTTTCATCCGTTTCTGCAAATACCTGATATAAAAGTTCAAAAGAACCTCCTACCGCGGAAATCATCCGTGCGGGACAAAAAAATTAAGATTTTAATCGTTCATTCCTAACTTTACGCTAACTGCAGCTAAAGATCGCGTTTTACCGATTTAATAGCTTTGTACGCCTTTGATTCTTTTGAAATGCACAATGTTTTAAATTTAGTTGATTTTCCCAATCAATTAGGAATTCTGATACAGAGAAAGAAATAAAAATAACACGTACTCACTATTCACACACAATAGGGCTTTTTGAGAAATCTATATTTGCAAATTGCTTTTTACAAGGAAAAAGGCTAAAATAATCACCAAATGGTCGTTCAGATTCGCTACTTTTTACAAAGAGTATCGTTTTGAATTATCTAATTCTAATAAAAAAAATTTAAAATATATTATTTAATTTCATGTTAAAAGCAGGTAAATTGATAATGAGCAGGATTGTGCAACAAATTATGTTGCGTATAATCAACGAAAAGTTCAATATAATATTTCTAAATGTGATGGGCTTTGTGAACAAAGTTCACAAATATTTACCCAGTATACTTTTATTATATGTTTGACAAGGTCAATTTTCTAACAGAAATTGGTTCACTGATGTGTACTAGATACCCAAGAAAACTCTTTTATTGGACGAATAGTTTCAAAAAAAAAGATGCAAAAATTTCGCACCACTTTCTGAAGATCCGAAATGTGGTCATTTGGGAAACTGGAAGATTGTCTATCAATCGGCTCTTGATCCAAATTACAATTTCTCCAATTTATGCATAAAAATATATGTTTTTTTTGCAGATTTGCTTGCCTGTCCTCTCGCCTTCATTTTCCAACATCTCCGAAGAAGTTTTCAGCTTTTCCTGTTGGAAATTCACGAAAAACAACAAAAAAGTGAACTTTTATTCAGGTAAAAGCATTGGGAATGTGTGTTGTTATAAACCAGGCATATAGTGTATTCTCACCACTTGTATTTTATTCAAGCGGGTAGCAGCCAAACGTTACGTAACCCTACCCACATCTAGAGGCTCACAATTGGTCTCTTTGTAGAGTTTGCTAAAATTGCTCTTTTTATATTTTCCGTTTATTATTTCTGTCTTTGTCTTGCCTTTACCCTGCCTTTGTCCCTACCCGCTTATTTCTTGTTTTCCCAATTTAACTTTTTTGATCCAAAATAATAAAATGGAATGACTATTTGTCATCTTAAAAATCGTACTATTGATGTTTATCCACAACATCAACTTTGCATTAGTTTTAGGGCAATATACACTGCGAAATGTGAACGATAATTATAAAAACCGATTACTAGGTTTCTACTGGCTACTTGGATTTATTTAAAAAGATCACGTAGATTATTGATCGAGGCCATTTCGTTTATTGGGTAAAACGATTATGCTTCACACTTTTGTTTAACAAACACTAATGCTTACATAACATTTCTTATCTACCTATCCTCCTTCCAATATTGACTAAGAGATTTGATAGCACTTTATTACTAAAAATTCGGCAAATTTTTTAATCAAAGTTGAGGTAAACACACCTTTTTTTCTCGTGAAAAGGTATTCACTTTTTTTTGTTTCTCCCTTCCCTTCTCCTCACCAATTTGTTCAATTCACGTTGGTTTTCCAAATTTCATTGATTTCAATACACAGTATTTTCGCAAGTTCCTGACTAACTCGGGAGTCACGATTCCTAAACCTGAAGGAGAAAATTTTTTTTTGTATTTCGGCCCCTAGCTTGTAAAATCATCGGCTGTATTCTATTCCTATTTTTGGTCCTTTATAAAGTTTCGTAATACAACGCTTTTACAATAAGCATCACACTGTTTAAGAGGTTATATTTCAACTTTAACGTGTACAATTTAAAGGGGTTCCTC
>LSSK01001721.1:0-21272 GCA_001969505.1 Zancudomyces culisetae
GTTAATAAAAATACTTGCAAAAACGGTAAAGTCGGCATCAAGCGACAAGAATAAAAAATATTTTTGACAAAAAAATGGGGACTTAGCTCAGCTGGGAGAGCGTGCGACTGAAGATCGTACGGTCCCGAGTATAATCCTCGGAGTCCCCACTTTTTTAATCATATGTACAATTTTTTGTTGTATAACTAGCAGAATATATGTATCATAGTATAATCTACTTATTTTTGCTAGTGTATCAATTTCTATTGAATGCAGAGCATGATATCCTTGTAATATCAACAACAATTAACAATGTTAACTTAAGTGTTTTAGTTTTATGTATAATCCATAGAATTAAATAATCTAGACAATAAAAATTGGAATAAATGGATGGCGTATGGCCTAGAAATAAAGAGAGACGAGTTCTAGTTAGTTAGTCCTTTTAATGTTACCAAAAAATAATTTTAACTCAAACTCAACAACAGTCCATTTACCACACTATCAATGAGATCATGGTCTTAGGGAGGAATGAAGAACATCTTTATTGATATTAGGAGAATTGCTGAAAGGTCAGTGCATATGATTTGGATCTGACAGCGAAATGAGAATCAATAGTATTTCTAAACATATTTATACTTCTCATTCGTTTTTTAAATACATAGTGACTATATAGTAATTAATAACTATTATATTTACTTGGTATATATTAATATTACAGCATTAATAAATTGCTACAGAATTGGTCAATTTACAGTGGCTCGAATACAACTCTCATACCCAGTACATACCAGACTGTGTTACAATTTTAATGAAATTATGTGTTTAATTAACTATTTAACATGGCTTACTCTAAATATTTCTAATACCTGGTTTTATAAGCATTAAACAATTTTAATAATTTAAAAACCACTTTAACTACTACCTTTTGTAAAATATGATAAGGAATACTATTCCTATGATGTCTATAATAGTTAGTACAAAAAATACTATAAAAAACTCGTACTTAACCCATCTATTTAAAAGCAACAGTATCAGTATGGATACAAGGCTTATTATTCCCAACACCATTCCTGCTATAATGGTTGATGTTAGCTTTACAAACTCCAAGGCAAACTCAAGCGTTCCCAAAAAATAGGTTATATATAATGCCACCACAAACATCCTTCTTTTGGTATTAACCTTTGCTGTGTCTAATATGCCATTCTCCATTTTTTCACCATTTCTTTTCAATTAAAACCTTAGTTTCTTCAGACTTGTCAATTGTGTTTTTTCTTTGAGAATTCGCTATAATGTATACTTTATCATTGAACAGATTTATTATTTGTTTAAATACCTCAAACCATCCTTTATATTGCACTAACAAGACAATTATTATTCTGGATTTAACTTCTAAATAATCTCGCAAATCTAAAAATCAATCGCATTTACCTCTTGAAGATGCCAAGAGCTGACCAATGGGCATATTTCCTTATTTATTCAATTTACCAAGTTATACTGTCAATCTCTCATGTTTATTACCGCAATTTGTAAAAAAGCTACTACATCTATCTATTTTTCTTTCCCAACCCATCAAATGGTATTTTGCAAAAGTATGGAATAGATACAGCCAACAGCTTTGGTTGGACATATTTTAGTTGTTGTTGGATTCAAGTCTTGGTCTATGGTCTTGGTATATATACTTTGCTTTGGGCATCAAATCCGCCGTGTTTAGTGGATAGAGGCAAAATATAAAATAGCTGGTACATTTATTAAATGCATTGAATTGTTTCTAAAAGACATCAAACGGATATCAGCATGTTTCAAAACACAACAAATGGGATTCATACTTCGCCATTTGACTAGGTGGCCTTAAACTTTTACATACACATTAAAAGCCCACCAACATTCTTACAGAGTTAGAGAAAAAGAAATACAAACGCTATATACTTTTAGTATTTTTTTTGGGATCATTGTAATTCTATTAGGAATATGGGGAAATAAACTTTTCCTTGATAAGAAATGGATACTTGAAAATAAAAGTTATGGGATTAAAAGTATCCGAGTTCTTTCTAGTTTTTGGAGTAACTTTATAAGTATTATTAACCAAAGTGTATAAGTGTTCGGGTATACTAGCAGCTCCTTCCCAAGCTATTATACTCTTTATGATGAAATGTTAGTGACATAAGCTTCTATATAAGTATATCATTACGAACAGAGCTGAGTTTAGAATCGTAGTAGCATTTATATTTATCACATATTAATAGCTCTATAAAACTTGTATCATAGTTAAATTTAAACACTATCACCTCCTACTAGAGTTTTAGCGTTCTTATTCTGGAATATTTTGAATAATATGGTGTAGTACATGTAAAGAAAAATATAAACATGAGCTTAAATGGTTTTCTTGGGAATAAAATATAATAGTATATATAAGATTTGTATCTCTATCAATATCATTTTATATTCATTAATCGTATCAATCAAGATATATGAGTTCTTTATGTATGTTTTGGAGATTTGGTATAAAGGTTCGACCGTTTCCCACAAAAATGAGTTTTAATGGTATAAAAAGCTCACATTTATAGGAATTCAGGCCAATCTGGAATACTAGTTGCATTAAATGGCTGTACTCACGATTGCAACAGCTTGTACCGAATATACTAGCGGTGCTCATAAAAATACTAGCATTTATATGGCTAATGTTTCAAGTCAGCAAAGTCTTATCTAGTTGGTTAATGAGTGATTTCCATGTGTTTCTAGAATTGTTATCTAGTGGAAAAGTCCAAAAAAAGAAATAACAAAAAGATAAATTGAGAAAGGGTGGATAAGATCAAAAGGAAAAACGTTTTCTTGCAACAGCCCCCCCCTTAATTTTAACTTGTGTGAGCAAAAGCATAGGTTTTTTTTTGGGCAGGATTGCGCTGCCAATTACAGCAAAATAAATGAATTAATTTGGTTGGTGTTAATCGAAATAAAATATAGTTTTCTGAGATTGTAATAATAGGTAACTAGTACCATTTAGTCATACTTTTTCTATTCAGAAAACCAATGCAGCTTTTTAATGAAAGAGTATTCGAAGTTATATCCAAAAAGGCAAACCATTTACAAAATGCCAAAATGATTCAAAAAGAACGGTTCTGTTTACATTTTCGTGTCATCTAATTACGTTAGTTTGTATGTTACAAAAATGGTATTGAAATCAAAAAACTACATTCCGGCAAAAGCAAAAATAGCAAAAACTTATTATTTTTCTGCCGATATTTTCTCAGCTAAATGGGAACACAATAAAAGAATTGAGGTACAATGGCATTCAATTTCGATTAATACATGATCTCGAATTATTTTAAAAATATGGGGGAGGAGCAGCGCAATATGATTTTGAGGAGATACTAGGCACTAAAAAAAATAGGATAGCCAAAACAAAACAAAACAAAGTAAATTAAGCAAGGAACAAAAAATTTCGTGACAAGTGCAGCAAAAAAAAATTTTTTTTTAGCGCACTGTTTCATTAAATAAATACAATTTGTAATTGACGCTCAAGTTACTAGCGGTTAAACTAAAAAAGTCCATAAAACAATTGCAAATTTTAAATTGTAATATTTCTATAGAAAATATTATTTATTACTTTCAAAAAACAGTACCGGAAAGAGAGCAGCTAAAATGAGCGAAGTCACAGCCAAGGCGCAAGGAGAAACATTGGGAGTACAGGGAGAAGTAGCTGACTTTAAGAATGCCAGCGCTGCAGGAAATGCCAAAGAACAGGCTGCAGAAGCCTCCAAAGGCACAAAGAGAAGCCACGAGGAAATAGAAGGTGAGGAGGAAGAGGAAGAGGAAGAGGAAGAGGGTGGCGAGGAGGAGGGTGAGGAGGAGGAAGAGGAGGAATTTGAAGAAGGTGAGGGTGAGGAAGGAGAAGAAGAGGGAGATGAGGGCGAGGAAGGTGAAGAGGGAGATGAAGAAGAGGAAGTATATGAGGATGATGAGGACGATGAAGAGGGATCGCAATTCGGAAGCGAAGGTGACGAAGAGGAGGGAGAATTTGAAGAAGAGGAGGATGGCGAAGAGGAGGGAGAGGAGGATGACGAAGAAGAGGAAGAAGAGGCCGATGAAAACCCATCAAAGAAGAGAAAAATAAATTAATTACGCTTATTCCATGGATATACTTTTTGTTTTTGCCTTATTCGATCGTACTAGGTCTTTTATTTTACAAATATTAGCTCAATAATCATTTTACGCTTTTATTATTGGTACAATTTATTGGAAGTAATTCTGGATGTTTTGAAAATATATATTGTATAATTAAACAAAAGAGATACAGTTTGTTTTAGGTTAGTGGAAAAGCTAGTTTTAGATATAAGCCTTCAATTACTATAAAAAGCAATATTGCCACATCTTCCTTAGTTGGTGGATCTTAAAGATTAAACATTGCTTGAATAATTTGTTTTGTCTTTTAATAGAGAAATGTAGTAGCACATTACTACGACAAGGAAAAAAAACTATAACTATAAGTTTAGTACACTGTCTTCATTACGCACCTGTAGCTGCTAAACTTGTAGTTTTATAGTGAGTCAAAAAGTAGGTTAATGGCAATATATAACTACCCCTGTCCACCATATCTGTTGATTACGCAAGCCTTATTGGGTAAAAGGCTCTGTAAACATCGATTTGTAGGCTTTGTTCAACTCCAAGTTTATTAGCAAGGTTTTGCTGAAAAATAAAAAATTGCAAAGACAGGTTTGTTTGTTGAACATAGGTATTATGGTACAGGTAGAAAAACAGTATACGAAATTCTTGCAAAAGGCGTATTTGACAAAACGCAAATACACAGAATTATAATTGAAGGTGACAGGAGCAAAACGAATTCTCTAGATCTTTGTAAAAGTTAAATCTCAGCCGAAACGAAAAATGGCGTTATGAAATCAACAAGAACGGCGAAATAATAAGGGTGACATACAAAAAAGAGACAAGTATCAGAAGCAATGTCGAAAATATTACTGCAGGGTTGGTTGGAAGATTTTGTGGCCACAACTGGGTTTAAATTAGGAAGAGTGTACCACGAGGTGAGGGTTTTGCAGATATGTAAATTCACGACATATCTAAGCGGAAAAGAGTATTGTGATGTACAGTTAAGCGTCTCAGATGGAAAGGCCATGATTAAAGCCACAATCTGTGAAAAAAGTGTGATGGAATTTGAGAAAGTCAACAGAAAAAGAATTACACAGTGTGTTGGGCTCTATATTTTGATACAAACATATACCTTTGACTACTTACCATATTACGGAGACGGTAAATACGACTATGGTCACGCACAAGCAGGTAGAAAAAGAAATATTGAAGAGAATTCCTGCAGTACTGGCGAGTATTTACTTAGAATTTCGAGATTCTGCCATGTGGGTGGGGAAGGAACAGGTATATTTAATTCCGAAAATCTGATAAATTTACACGATAGCGAAGTGATAAGAGAGAAAATCAAGGGTAAGATGATACAGGTGCACAGCATTTTATGACTGTTTCCAAGTGTTTTTTTCTAGAGGTATTATGCTTTATATCTTGTTATTATTCTCAAAAGCGTAACGTTTTTGAAAAAATGTTGAAACCATCTGTAGCATGTTCAGGTATATTAAGCTAGCAAAGGATTTTATCAACATATATACTGTACAATTTATGACTTTAATAAATAGTGAGAAGGCTACTTTTGGTAAAGACAGGCGAAAATATATCACAAGTAGATATAAAGGCTAATCAGGCTGCTGGATTAAACACCTCTGCACCAAAACAAAGTATTTTGGAAGGTCTGCTTGGAAATTCTGGTGACTGCACTTCTGTTAGTAACAGAGGAAATGATGTATGTTATTAACAATAAAACCAGATGTATATAAATAAGTTTTTCGGCTAAAAGCATGATATGCGCAAATAGAGTTTCCTGGAAATGCTTGTAAATGTGAAGCCAAGTATAATTCGAAATAAGGTACCCTAAATAACAACCTGTATGTGTCTTGTATCAAGATCAATTGTTTTTTTTATCCTGCTGCAAATATTATTTATGCTAAATAGCAGCAGCACTTTCCAGAGAATAGTGTCGTGCAAATAGATCCACGAATTAGAGCTATGTTAACCAAGGTTAAAGGTATTTCAAGATTTTCCATAATGTTAGTGCTGATATAAAGTATTTTTGTCAACTAATGTAATAATTGAAGTGATTTGAACTGCTGTCTTTGTTGGGATTCAAAATTTGTAAATTGGAATTTATATTAAATAGGCGATGATGGTAATGGTGATAATGATGATAATATAAACACAGGATGTGGCAACAACAGGCTTGTGGGGCAGCCGACAGATATGTTTGTAACCAGCTTGACACAGGAGGCTGTTCCTGGAGATGTATCAAATTTACTTGTGGAGGACACGGATTGTGATAGCTTTGAGGCTACAGCGAGTGGTAATCTTGAGAGCCTAAATGTGAATGCCCGTGAAACACAGCAGCCACATAAGCTTAAAAACAAGGTATCCAGCGAAATGTTTGAGGTATTTGGTGATGAAGATGCATTTACAATTGATGCAGATTTATGGTTTGATTCCCAAGCAAACCGCTGATGACACCAGCATGCCCAGCTGGCCTGTATAATAGCCCTGTGGTTTTGCTTATTGATTTTTGTGCCTGTTTTATTAGAATACAATGTTTATTGGACACTCGATTCTAGCTTTACACAGATTGTAAAGTTTCAGTGATGGTTAAAGTTGGCTATAATAATCTTGATAATCTTAATAATAATAATAATAATAGTAATAATAAACGCCGATAATAGTTAAACAAGTAAGGTGAGAAATATCCATAAATTGAACCAAAACACCAACAAAGCTCAGTAAAACCAAACTCACTAAAGTACTCAATGTAGTTCAGATTCAATCTCCTGTAGATAGTTTCGAAGTTCGGATTGCTGGTATTCAAGAGCATGTATGTGTGTTACCAAGCAATCATTTCTACGTTTCAGCTCATCAGAGTTGGATTCCTCGTTGATTCCAGTCATACGCTTTTTCACCACACCCACCAAATGTTCGCTAAATTTACGAACTTTGGTTTTGTGTTCAAGGTAGCTTTTAAATGCAGGATCAGTTTCGGACCTATTTAGTTCCGTTCCACTGCGATACAATTCATCCCTGCTTCTACTATTGCTTTTGTAAGTTGGCACACCGTGAAGTGGCGAGCTTAGTCCCGAAGAGTTTGATTTCACGCGAGTGATATAATTATCCGCAATACTTGCACTTTCCCTGGCTTTCCCCTTACCCATTGTATCAGACGTACGTTGAGTTTCAAAGGATTTCATTTCTGAAATTCCAAACATATCATTAAATCCTGAAGGTGTTATTGTTTGTTCATTATTCAGCAATCCCTGTGTGCTTTTAATTTTGTAATCATCCAAAAATTTAAAGTTATTCTGTTCCATCAAATCCATTAAAATTCCAAACTGATCCTTGGTCAATCGTTGTACATTATATACATCAACTGTATTCCTATATAGTCAGTTTGTATGATCACACTCTTTTTAATCGATGCATCTAGGACTTTTCAACAATATATACTATGCGTTGTCATCTAGAAAAGTAGCCTATACATATTGCGCTGAAGCTCAAACTCAAACTCAAACTCAAAATACACTTACCATAGTTTCATAATCTCATTCCACGGCTTTCCAGACGTTTTCAGAAAGTCACCGAGTGCAGTAAGAGTTACAGTACTCTGACCATTTGCGTATTGATCAAAATACACATCACTCCTTGTTTTGTTGTGCATCGAGGGTGTCAACTCAGCGGCTATTTTCTCCTCTGAGCCAAAATTCGTGGAAAGCAAATGTTTTTTGGTATTTGGTATAAAGTTTTGCGGAAGACTTTTGGGTAGTGTCCCCAGTTCACCCGACTTCACGCTTGTTATAAGCTTCATCGCAACACAGAATTCGCTAAAGTCTAATCGGCCATCCTTATCGATATCTGACAGCTCCCTAGTATAAATCAGTTCGATTTAGCGCATTTTATTTATAGAACGCTTTGTGCTTTACGCAAAATAGTCAAGTTCATTTAAAAGTCAAAATAGGTATCCAAGAAAAACTTGCCATATATCTCTTAATTGCTCTCTCTGCAAACCCGATAATGAAAATAATTTGAAGCAAGATTCGCCTATGTATAAACAAGAGTTATAAATTCCACTTTTCTAACATTCCCAAAAGGGATTTTCGTATTATATTTTTGATATTCTCAAGAAGGGAAAATACAAATAAATAAAAATCGCTCTCTTACCAGATAGGAATCCGTCTACAGGCCCATATTCCTGAAAAACCTGAATAAATTTTGCTTGTTCTTGCTGTGTCAGCCCCAAGTCCATCTTTTTCTGTCTTTTAGTATAACTTTTAAAAACGAGGGAACGTTTTCTTGTTTTATTATGTCGATTTTTAAGTTCAACACCAACAAACAATAGCATGCACCTTTAAAGCCAGTGCGTCAGAAAAAATTGACAGTTGTAACTAACATTTTGCAAATGATAACTTTTAAACACTCTATGATTGGTACAAATTATACCCCAGCTTCCAAACCAGCTTGCGGAAAGTTTGTAAGATTCTGGTAACAGCTAGTGGCTATTGGACAACATAAAAAGCAGGCTTCTTTTGGCGATTTTATTGAACTTTCCTACTGGGACTTGTCTTTGAGTTTTTTGATATGTGGTTGTGTGTGAAGATGATAGCTGTTTAAGTTGAAATGCCTAAACATGTTTAGGCATCAATACACCAGGACTTTTTCTTCTTTTTTTTGCCAAAGACGTCCTCTATTTAACGTGTGAAACAGTGATATAGTGCTAATAAATACAAATAGTACTAGACATGAAAAGTACATTTTAAATATATTATAAATTAATCAAACGCAGGAGCATCAGGGTTATCAGAGTAGCAGATTTCGGTGCATACATATAAACTTTTTATTGTATATATCATTTTTTTCTGTGTCCCAATGCAACACAACGGCATAGCCACCGGTTATAACATATATAGTAAGATGGTACTAAGAGTCGCTGTGTTGATGAAATAGTGTTTTGAACTCGTGTTTCATCTAGTTGAAGTAGGCACCATCATATTGTGTTCGAGAAAAATATTGAGATAATCAATTTATTTCTCACCCTACTATACACCTGCTCTGGCTCAAAAAAGCGCTAGTATAGGTCGCCTACTACAAGTATACCCCAGACTCTTTTTTTTTTAGAAACAAGTTTTTAGTGCCCAAGAACTAAGCACTTGTTGCTATATCATTTCCACAGGCTTTTCAAAATATTTGCCATTGATAATTACGCAAGGAGGTGGAAATGTAGTAATATCAGGCAATTTAGACTGGTAGTTGTCTTTTCTTATCTTGCTGCTTTTGCACTTTGGTATCACAGTAATAACTCTAGACTGCATTAATAATGGCGACTATTGTTTGGCTAATTATTTGACTATCTCCAAATGGCTGAAAATGAAAAAAATCCGGCCAAAAAAAAATTGATAGTATAGCAAAAAAAAAAAAAGGTAAAAATATTAAGCTATGGTTCGATTTTTTAAAATACTATCTCTTTTATCTGAAAACGAATTTAAAAATTTTTCTTTAAGAATCAAGTTAAACAGTAAGTGCTTTAAGATATTCGTACAGGATACTCATTCAACCCAGTGCGTTTGCACGCGTTATTTATACAGATTTCATCAAGATGTACCTGTCGCGAATCGTTATTTAGGATTCTGTGCTTATCTATGGGATGTGCTCTAACTGACTAATTTAAATCTACTCTTTTCTAAATGTAGGATTTACTTGCTAAACGAGTAAACTAAAAAAAAGCAAAGAAAATAATCGAAAAAGTACTATCAAGATGCCAAGAGCTGTACCAATAAAGCCAATCACTGGAATGTTCAAAAAGCGCATTATTCGCGACGTTTCAATCGGTATTGGAGGTGGTGCCGTTGCCATGACACTCTTCTGGAAATTTTGTTATGGTGACCGTGTTAATAAAACCGAAGCATACTTCAAGGCACATAGTGAATCACAAAAGCAATAAGAGCTGGTTTATTTTTTAAATTTTATTTTCATGGATAAATGCAAATTCCGCTTTTACATCTCAGAGAACTCACCTTTATTTACGTCTTTATTCTAGCCCGGCTTTGAGTTGGGCCTACTATCTATTTTTAAAAGTTTGGTTTTGAGTAGATACTCTTAAGTTTGTCTTTTTTATTTGAACTTAAGCGGTAGAAACCACATTTAGGGCTGGTTGCTAAATAAAGATTGTTTGGAAAATGCTTGGTTTACATAAACACCAGTACAAATTCAAATATGTTCTTTTGAATAATGACCACAGCTACATCCGATAGTGGAAAGGAATAAAATTGGGTCATTGACCAACTCGCATACACATAGATGAATTGTATACATATTTTTATATTGAAAGTATAGGCAAAGATAGCCTTTTATCGTAGCTGATGTAGTGAGAATTGTTCTGGATGTACATATTGAAGTTTTTTTCTTACTTGCATGGCTGAGAATTGAAACTAATATGACAAGGATACTGGCTATGTGCGCTTATAGCCATACCCACTTAAAAAAGGCCTGTCAAATGGTGGCCAGTAAACATACGCATATACCATACAGAAAATCACATAATGATAAAGGTTGTCGTGTTTTATTATTATCACCTATCTCTACATATACAAAAGGCAACAAAAATGAAAAAAATAAGTTATTAATTTGGAATAGCATCCAAAACAAAAAAAAATCTGCCAACTATATATCCCATTTACAAACAGGCATGTTGTATTTCTTAAGCATCCAATATGGACGATTGACGCCTGCCCAGATCTCTGGGTTATCATCGATACCGTCAGTTAATATAGGAGAGTATTGAGTGGAAAGTCCTAATGCTTTCAAGTGAGCCTTAGCAATCTCACAATAAACGTCGTGAAACAGAATGCTATGTCCACCTAGGCCGTTGAAAAACGAATAAATGCCATCTTTTTTCAACAAAGATCCATTGTGTCCCAACTCTTTGTCTTCTGAGCTAGCAAAAATCGCTTCGTGGAATTGTTGCATGTCTGCATAATATTCCCCAAATGTATCAAAAAAGATTCCATCATATGGTCCATACGATTTTATTTCTTCAAGTTTGTCTTGCCACCTACCAAAAATAACTTTAGCGGTTGGGTGCTCCTCCAGAAATTTTGTTTCAATTATGTGTTTATATACATCTGGGTGAGCTTCAACGATTACATGCTGTCCAGGATTGTGTAACTGTATTTCTCTGTCAACGATACCCATGCCAAATCCTAAAAATATCAAATTTTCATAAGATTGTAGAGGTGTTTTATAGTTCGTTTAGTTTGGTGTTATTTTAGGAAGAGAACAATAAAATTGAAAAGAAAATTCACCTCATCGACGAGAATACGTTCAGCCAAATAATAATACTGATAGTAATAATGATATAACACAACTGAGTTTTACCTATATTCAGAATCTTCAGGCCGGGTGTAGGACAAATAGCTTTCGCATGCTCCGCCATCAGAGGTTGTTCCCATTCCATCATCACACCATTGTTTTGCGCATCAAGAATTCTATCTCCAGTATATACAATTGGTTTATTAAGATAGTCCTCGTTGGGAATATCGCTACTTGTATTATCTCGCGCGTCTCTTTCAAAGTCCCCTTGTTGCTTTTCAGTAGTTGAAATGGGTATTGAGCGTTTATCCAGAGTTTCCATAATGAGCTCAACCCTAATTCCGTGTGAAACCAAAAAGTCGTATGCTTCTTGACTATTCGCTGTCTGTAATGCATAGTCGCCTGCCGAATAGCCACCATAATCCAAACAATTCCAAGGTATTCCAGTTTTCAAAACAACATCCATGGTTTCAATATCGCCACTTGCTGCTGCAAAATGCAATGCAGATCTTCCTGTCTCATCAGTACAAAAGATTTCAACACCCTGATCTACTAACTCTTGTGCTAACTTGCTATTTCCATCGTAACAAGCAGACAAGAATTTGGCTTCTAGCCCGTTGTTATTTTCTTCCTCCTGTTGAATCACCTGTTCCTCGGCTACTGACATTATGATAATATTGTTTGTGGCTACTTCTTGGTTGTTAATATATTGTTTTCGTTTTTTTGGTGAATAATAAAGTATATTCTTGTGAGAACATGATGGGAGAGGGGGAAATCAACAGCGAAATTACTATTTTTTTTTGTACAGGAAAAAAAACTTTTCCACTGAAATCAGAAATAGCAATGGGATAATTGGATAAACCCACTCTTCCAGTGACTTTTTTCTCCCAACCACTGCGAATCGTTAACTGGGGGATCACAGAAATAAAATTCCGTGTAACCAAAGCTGGAACGCCAGAAAATTAGAAAAAGCGTTATTTTGCAAACTACATCAAAAATAGCAAACTCGTGAGTAAATGAGCTGATGGTATATGTGAATATGCAGAAAATGGGCGATAACGAAGCTGATAGCATGAATTTTGGACACAGTTCCTACGGGCTGGAGCGATTTGCAGTTTTACGGGTCAAGAGAAAGAGGGAGGCCGAACCAGTAGAGGGCTTTGGTAATATTTCTTCTTTACAACATTATCTTTGTTCTTGAAGTGTTTGGCACCGGTTATGTTTGAAAGCATTCTTATTCTTATTTACACTATTAACCCATAGTTTTGCCGAAAAACCAATTCAAGCGTAGCAAGAATCTTCAAAGTAAGAGTCACGGATTTTACTTTATGTTTTGTAATTTGGACTTGCTAAAGTTACTAGCAATGTATTTAAACAAAATTAGACGAAAATCTTCCTTCCTTTTTCAAATTGGTCAATACAATACCATCAAGGGATTTCGACAAGGAAAACATAATAAATGAACTAAAGGTAAGTGAATACAAGTAAACATGTTTTATAAGCGGAAATTTATCAGTTTTGAGTAAACAATAGAAACACACGGAGAACGACGAACTTAAGGAGCAGCCTGAACTCACACAAAAAGATGACATAAAAGTAAGCCCCTTATTGAGTGAATGTCCAGTATTTTAATTGAATTCTGTCTAAAGTTCCTGATCTTTCAATGAACTGCGTATTAATGTATTATTGTTTCTACTTGTTTAATAGAACACTAGTCTGAGCCACGATAAAAAGGGTATAAAAAGAAGCGCCGACGAACTATCTACTGGTGTGGGTGCCTCATATGATGTGAATACTGAAAGCGAATACCGTTCAAAAAAGCATGAAAGGGATTTGGAAAACACTGCTCAGTCTAAAAAAATCGAGTTTTTCGACGCGGTTCTACAACACGGAAAGAGACAAAAGAAGTAAAAAACATTTATATACGTTTGATGTGCATAGAAAACAGAGGGGAATCTGGCTCTCTATTGCTGGCTCGGGTCTAAAACAAAGTAAAAAAATAATTTTGATGGCTAATACTTTGTAACCAAATAGGTTTTGGAAAGTTGTTGATTTTAACGAAGAAAATGCAAACACGAATGCAGAGAGCGATGAAGATTCAGAAGTGGACGAATCAATGAAAACACTGATGTCTATGCTTAGAGAACACCTTTCAGGTAACAAAAAAGTCTTGTTTTCGGTTATTACCGCCTTAGCATTTCTTTGGTTGGATATTTTCACTATTTTTTAAAATAATGTTATAATAACGCTGTTCTCGTGATTTTAATTGAAAATAGTAACTCAAGGCAGCAATTATACGGTTGGAAACGAAACAGTGAGTGGTGGTGATGGTGAAGACGAATATGTCTATGATTTATACTATGGGACAAGCCTTGCCAATTCTGAAGACCCAGAGATATTTACATCTTCGAAGCTAGCCACTTTGTAAGTGCGGAATATTGTGTTATTTTTAGATATTTTATTCTAACATAACGACACGATTTTAGATACTGGGAGGCGGGGGGTGCTGTATTTTTAGATGAAGGGGGTACCGATTCAGATTTTGATTCAGAAGACTCGAATGGTGAGTATTTAACATCATCTACTTTCACTATCATTGTTGTTTATAAATCTTTATGCTTTGAAAAGTAATATCAATGCATTCTCTATTTTAGACGAAAACTACTATACCAATGAATATCCAGATGAACCTGGTATCTCTGACCGTAAGTTTGCATAAAATAATATGTGTTTATATCATCGATTGGGTATGAACCCCGTTCTTGAGACAGTAGAAAACATTTGTGAAATGCTAATAAATGATATACACCAAATAAATTTGAAATAGGTGAATACAATACAGACTCTGAATACGAAAATGGATACAGTGATGATTCCGAGTACGAGGAATACTACTGATTTCTATATAATCTGTGTCCTTTTTTATAGATGTATTGTTTTATTTTAATGTGAATAAAGAGTATTTTATTGTAAGTTGCACCAACATGCGGATGCACTTTAAATACATTGATTGAATAAACTATTTATGGCTAAATAACCAAATCAATCCGGTCCACAATTAAATGTCCTTTGCGCTCAACCACTTCGTATAACTGAAAAGGTAGCTGGTGTGCTTTGGAGTTGTTTGTTTTTAATGGTTTACTTGTATCAACTTATGAAGATATGCTTCAGAGCGGAGTAATTACAATGGCTGTGTATATTCTGGGAAATATGTTAATAGTACCTAAATCAGACACTATCCCCAAACTATTGCAAATTATCAGATAATGTGAAACTATTGCTAGCTATTTAGTGGCAAAAAATCTTTAAAAAAAGTCGATTTGCCAAGTAGATTATATTAAAAAAAATCAAACAAACACCAGTTTTCTATGCTTGCTTAGTAAATAAAATACATAAAGGAATACACATAAACAAATACATAAAAGTGTACCTATACAGGGCCGATTATTTAGACTATTTATACGGCTAGGAGCCACATAAAAACACGTGAAAATGAGCAAATATAGAAATATATCAACTGGGGTCAAAAATTGCTTAAGGATTCAGTACAAGACGAATCTTCCAGCAGCAAATTTCAGCCTGGCACCTTCTTATATAGGAGCACAGGCGGTAAAACCGTTAATCGCAAGAAGGTACATTTCGATAGGTTCACATTTACAAAAGCACAATATCAGTAATCAAATCAAAACCCGAGCTCTGTTCGCAGCTGGTGTGCTTTACAAACAATACTCCTCAACAAGCGAAGTGCATGATATCACTTTTCTGAAACGGCTAGACGTATACCACAACAGATATGCTCGCCTCAATAATCGTACTGTTATCAAAGTTAGCGGAAATGACACTATAGAGTTTTTAAATGGGCTCTCAACCAATTCTATGACTGCGTTAGCAGCTGGAGAAGTAACGGGAATATTTCAGTCCTTTCTTTTGGGTAATGTAAGTATATATCCGAGTGTTACATGTTTAATATACGTTTGATCAACAGCAAAAGTCATTATATAGACATTTCCAAATATTAAGTAAACTTGGTAGCAGGTGGTGTGATAACATATTATTTACAGTTAATTTTGCCTCAATCAGCAAAAAAAAAAACAACAAATAAATCGAGTATATACTAATATATATACTTATAAACCTAACTCTCAACCGATTTAGGGGCGAGTATTGATGGATGCGTTTATGTATCTAGACCCTATGTTAGATCCCCAGGATGGTGAATCAATATTAGTAGAGATCGATAGTTCTTTGAAGCAAACACTACTACTGTTACTGAAGCTACATAAATTAAGATCAAAAATAACATTCGAGGATATAACTGCACGTTTTAATGTGTATTCTGTCTGGGGACCGGATGCTCAAAACCAAATGCTGCAGAAAATAGTGCATGATGTGGATGGTAGTGGTAGTGGTAGTGGTAGTGGTAGTGGTCTAAAACAAAATAACGCAGTAGTAGAAAGCCTCAAGGAGCAAGGGGTGATATGGATGCCTGATACTCGGGCACCTGGAATGGGCTACAGACTATTGGTGGATGCAAACAGTAAACGTAATATTGTCTAGTATTTCTCTTTTTTTTACTTACCACATCAACAAACCTTTTGGACAAAGCTACAAGAACAAATAAGCAAAAATGAATAATATAATTTAATAGCACACGTATCGAATGCGGGTTTTACAGAAACAACGGCGGATGAATACAAGTTATACAGAATCTTACAAGGTGTTGCAGAGGGACCACAAGAGGTGATAAGCAGGGTGTCGTTTCCGCTAGAAACCAATTTTGATTACATGGGAGCAGTCGATTTCAAAAAGGGGTGCTATATGGGGCAAGAGCTGACAATACGAACCCATCACCGAGGAGTAGTTAGAAAGCGATTGGTTCCTGTTCTACTTGGCGAAGACGGTGATTTTTATCAAAGGTAATGTAGTTGTGTTGCGCCGTTTTTCTTTTCACTTGGTCTTTTTGAGATATAACACCAGAAAAGTGTACTGAATC
Organism: Zancudomyces culisetae; assembly: GCA_001969505.1. Lineage (NCBI taxonomy): Eukaryota > Fungi > Kickxellomycota > Harpellomycetes > Harpellales > Legeriomycetaceae > Zancudomyces > Zancudomyces culisetae. Next base: position 16,385 of record LSSK01001721.1, read on the forward strand.
GAAATACACTAAATTAAACGAAAAAAATAGACCAGAAATAGTTGTAGATAGAAGTAAGGACTATGAGTCCATACTCTCTTCGCAGGCAGATATAGTCAAAGAGATCTATCCCAAAAAAAGGGATCCTGAAAACCTTAAACTCTCAAACGATAGTGCGCAGACAACCGGCAGTACTTATCATTTCAACACAAGTTTGCATGTAAACCGCGTAAAAGACGCCGCAGTTGATCCTAACAGTAGTACAGAAAATATTGAAAAGCCTGTTGCCAGGAGAAGGACAATGGTGGCACCTGGGAAGTTAGTCACTAGCATTTATAATATTGGCTTGGCACTGATGCGTGTAGAGCTAGTCAGGGAATATGACAGTAGAATTGTGACGGGATACGACGGACGTGATGGCAACTGCGAACCCACCAACGCTGGAGGTAATAGCGCCGATTCAGGCGATAAATCTAGCCACGAGCTACCAAAACTAATGATAAGGTGTAATGAGGGCTCAGACAACAATTCTAAACCGACTGGTGGTAGTGAAGTTTCCAAATCACCCAGCAATAAACTCCTGTACGTCTTTCCGTGGATTCCCAAATGGTTAAAGGTTTAAGTTTAGGCCAGCGCCAATTTTAGAGCACCTGAAATTATCAGTACTTGGAGACAATCCTTATTTCTATTTTAACGTAGTCAACTAATTCATTTATATACAACTAGTTTATTATGCTGGCACTTTGAAAGGCTATAACACCAGAATATATTGGTTTGGTTTGGTTTGGTTTGGTTTAGTTTAGTTTGGTTTAGTTTTACCACACTTGTGGAACAAATATGAATAAATATCTATGCTGATATGGTGACATTAACTTTCTGTCTGTATACTCACTATCAGAGGAAGAGGAAGAGGAAGGGGAAGAGGAATGTCGTTTTAAAATAATCATCAATAGGACCTGTATCAACACACATTATTTTTTCCTTTTTTATTGATTTTTTTTGCAAAAGACCAGGTTCAAACCACAGGTTTTATATGAATAAACCTGTTTGGCTGTAATGATAGTACTGGGGAGGGGGGGGGTGGTTTTCTGATATATTTGGTATTGTTTTTGTTTTAATATAATCATATTTTGTGCAATAATACTCGGTTTGTAGTATTGTACCCTTTCGCATTTCAGGATACCAACATTATTTTTTATTTACTCGTTATTGTTGTGGAGAGAGGTTCTGTAGGAGGAATAAGTCTTGCTGGATCTAGTAGAGCAATTTTTTTTTTGAGAATAATTTTTGGAATATTACTAGAAAGAAGAAAAAAAATTTTTTTTTGAGCTGATGTTAGAATGCGAAATAGAAGCAAGAGAGAAATAACGCGGGGGATCAAAGCTAAAAAAACCATTAAAAATATATGGAAATTAAACAGTTGAAATATATTCAATACGAAATCAAAAAAGACAAAAGGAGAAAGTCAAAATGGTCAAATTACCACAGGCAAGTGTGATATATATACTATATATATTACATACATCAGAGTATTGTGTATATGACAAATAATAACCTTAAGGGTATCTATGGTGTATAGAAACGAAATTTTAGACAGCGAGCACATGTGAATATCCTCAACGATATCCCGCTTGGATAGTGAGTATTATAGCAACAACATTTTATTATTTACGTCTTTTATTTCTATTTACGAAATGTGACAAAGGTAGTAAGACAGGGTGTGGGGTTATGGGTTAGAGTTAAATGAACAAAATATTAATTAAAATGAATAAATGAAATAAATACGTGAAATACCAAAATAATAGTCCTACAACTCCAGAGCAATTCGAGTTGGCGAAACATTATCCTAAATTTGCCACAGCAAACTCAGAAAGTGGGACAGCCGAAGGTGCGGAGAAAAAAGTAGTCGAATTCGTAGATGTCGGCTGTGGATACGGTGGATTGATGGTTGCGCTGGCACCGTTGTTTCCTGATACGTTGATGCTGGGAATGGAGATCCGAACCAAGTTGGTAGATTATGTGGACCGGAGAATTTTGGCACTGAGGGAAATGCAGGCTGAATTAAGCCGAAAAGCCGAGCAAGGGGATGTGGCAGGTGGAGATGTAAATATTGATCAGAAAGAAGGTGGAATAGAGGAGGTTGAGAAGGATGAACAGGGAGAAAAGGAGCTCGAAAATACGTATGGGTACAATATTAGTGGGGAGCAAACAAAGGTGGTGGCAGGAGGATATAACAATATTTCGGTGGTTAGAATGAACGCAATGAAATATCTGCCAAACTTCTTTGGAAAGGGACAACTAACAAAGATATTCTTCTTGTTTCCAGACCCACATTTCAAAAAGCGAAAGCACAAGGCTCGGATTATAAGGTAAAAGCGATAGATAAATATTATACATACACAAAAAAAAAATAAATCAATAAAGAGTAGATAGATAAATAAAAATGGATAAATAACGGAACATAGCAACACACTACTTGCGGAATATGCATATGTTACGAAGCCAGGAGGAATACTGTATGCAATTACAGATGTGTATGACCTGCACGAGTGGATGAAGAAGCATTTAGACGAGTTTCCGCTGTTTGAGCGAATTGAGGATAGCGATATGGAGGGAGATGTGGTAGTGCAAATGGTTAGGGAGAGTACAGAGGAGGGGAAAAAGGTTAGCCGCAACAAGGGGCAGAAGTATCTTGGGTGCTATCGACGGGTGTAGAGGGAGCATCGGAAGAGGGAGAAGAAGCTGAGGAGAGAAGGGCGAGGCGAACGCGGTTTCGGGAGTCGAAGAGGGTATCGATTGTTGGGCGGACGTCGTCCTTGTCGGAGAGAAGATCGAGGAGGTGGAGCAGCTTGAGAAGTTCACAGTCGTTAGAGTCGCAGTACCAGCTGTCGATGGGAATGCCGTTGGACAACTGGTAGGCGAATGCAAGAGGAGCGTTATCAACAAGGACAAGTTGGCTGAGATCGCGGCCAAGAATGGAGAGTTCTTTGATGTAGTTGTCGCAGACGTAGACGCAGCTGTCGCGGAACAACCGGTGGTGGAAAAACCTGTTTTCGGGGTCGAGGCGGTCGAGCAGCTTGTCGGCATAGATCTGTTGCGAGGCTGTAAAGACAACAACCTCAAATTTTTGCGAAACCTGTTCTAGAAAGTATTCGAGATGTGGGCGTTTGCGGCACTTGACGGTATATGTAGCACCGTTAAAGTCAACCGGAAACTCAAAGTCTGCATTATCGACCTGTTCACCAACACTGCAGTGCACAAGAGTCTCGTCGAGATCCAGAACTAGGGTTTTGGAAGGTGCGTTCTCGGACTTGGATGGGATGGCAGGCTTGCGAGAGAGATAGTGTTCAGGCACAGGCGGCAGGGACGACATAATCGCATAAGGGTCAACTTCATAAAGGTCTTGCGATGACATGGTTGCAGCTGTGCTCATGGTTGTGGCCATAGTTGTAGCAGTAGTCGTGGCTGTGGCAGTAGTTGTGGCAGTAGCAGTAGCAGTAGTCGTGTTTGTGGTGGTAGTTGTAGTTGTTGTAGTCGTTGTCATAGCTGTGGCTGTGGCAGCTGTAGCAATTGGAGGCGGTGAAAACATTATATTGTCGGTGTCTTTTTGTTGTGCGTTTAATACAAATGGAATCTTTTCAACATTGATATCAATTCTCCGCTTTACTCGCTTAAGCTGTGGTGTCGACGTGATAAACTCGGCATTCTCCTCGTCCATCGACCGTTTCCTATCTCCGCTTGTCAGTCGCCGCTCGCTAAGCTTCACCACAAACTTTTGCTCTATTGTCGCACCGCGTCGCTCTTCTTTTTCGCGGATTTGGATGTTTCGGATACGCTCGGATTGCCTTCTGCCCTTGGCTTGCTCCCTTTTTTCCTCTTCTTTTTTTTCCTCATCATTACTATTGCTATTGCTATTACTATTCCTGGTATTTTCCTTACTTTCTTCATTATTATTAGCTTTATCGGAAGCTTTGTTGCTTCTATTTTTGCTAATGTTCATTATTGTCTTGACTATCGATGGTTTCACCACAACTCTTTCTTTCCGTCGCCTTTTCACACTAAGTTGCTGCTCAATTCGTTCGCATCTGGTATTTGCTCCCGTATTTTTACTCCCTATATTTTCTACAAACTTTTTAACCGGCGTCAGCAACTTGTGGCCTCCCCTTCTGCCTCCGCTTTCTTTCCCAACAATACTCCTCCTTCGCGACCTAACTGATGCCCTATCCGGCGTCCTTGGTGCTTCCTTCTCCTTCTCTTTTGCCTTTTCTCGCCTTATATTTATTCCTACTCCTATCTGATCACCAGCTATGGTTGCTCTTCTTTTACTGCTCCCACTACCATTAATTTTCCCCCCTGCTTTCTTCCTGGAATTTATTAATTCTATATTGCTACTTTGCCTTCTTTTCTTGATCACACTATTGTTATTCTGCCATTGATGTGGCTTTTGCTTTTGTTGTTGTTGTTGCTGTTGTCCTCGCTGCGGCGTTGTCATTGTCACCATTCCATCACCCACGCTCCTTTCCTTCTCTTGCCCACCCCTTCCCTCCCCTCTAAGTTTTCTTAGGCTTCTAGCATCAATATTATTCATAACACCTTCTTTGTCCTTGTTTCCATTTCTCTTTCCTTCACTAACATTATTACTCTTATCAATTATGGCCGACTCTGCGTTTTTGGTTTTATTACTGAGTCTAGTGCTTCTACGTACCCCAGCACCTCCTCCTCCTTTACTCCCATTGGCAAAAGTTATTTTTTTCCCCATCATAATGCTATTTTTCTTTGTATTTACACATTGATTCTCTTGAACTGTTCTCACGTCCTTTACTCCAGATGTTATGGATCTTCTTCTTTTACTCATTCCCTTTTCGTGTTACAGTTGTTTACCCTGTTTTTTACCTGTCTTTCTTTTTTT
>LSSK01001722.1:0-25270 GCA_001969505.1 Zancudomyces culisetae
TTAAAACTGTAGTTATACTTGTATATTTATATTATCACCAGTACGGAATGAAATATTAAAAAAAATAAAATTAACGAGAATCATTAGAACAGACTAGATTCCTAACTCAATTAATCAAACAACTCGGGTGTAATATCACTATTCACCGCACATTCGCTCTGTAAAGACTTGATTGATGCACGTTGTGCTTTTTGTACAAACTCGCATAGCTTTTCTAAGGGCAACTTATTCTCAGTATTCTTAAAATTATAGTCACTCCTACTCAATTGTGCCATGAGACCACCCATAAAACTATCCCCTGCCCCATTGGTGTTGACTATCTCGGATGGTGGAGTTAGTGCGGGTATGCTTTTGAATATTATATCTGGTGTCTCAGGCTGGCTGCCATTAGATCCAACATTTTGGTTGGTGTTAGTGTTTGGTCCAAATGCTGATGTTGCGATTACTACTCCCTTCGAACCCATAGTTATAAGAATGGTTGGGAACAGTTTTATCACTTGTAGAGATCGTGTAATCAACTCTCTGCTAAACTCGGGGTATTTCTCGCCTATTTGTAGTTTGTTTAAGAAAGTACCGTTGTTTAGTATACTCAGTATTTAGACACTAATCCAAGTGCAAGTAAAGTGGTTTTGTACAAAATATTCATAGACTCTTACAATAGTAGTCAATATTTTCCTCATCTTCCTTGATCAGTCCTGTATCAATGGCATGTTTGGCCATGATTTCCAATTCTGAAAAGTTGGGTGTGATACAATCAACAGAGGCGCGATTGTGATTTATAGCCTCGATTAACCTTAGTGATTTTGGTAGTGATGTTGGCTCGAAGAAGGCTATTCGTGTATATATTTGTGTTTTTTTTTAATCAAGGTTCATTTATTAATAGATCAGTAGCATAACTAGCAGTATATAATGAGTTAATATTCTTACCTGGAATTCCTAGATTGCTACATGTTTCTGTAATTCCTGCAATAGTTTCATACGCTATACCTCCATCAAATACAACATTTTTTGGTTGTATTCTCACTATTGCATCAGAGGCCTATTATATAAATGATAAACTAGAATTCATTAAAAAAGCAAAACGATACATTCTCTTATAAAATGAGTCGTTTACTAACCTGACTGGGAGTGAGCTGCTCAACAACATCCATATCAGCAACTCCTGCTACCAGATCACCATCATAGTTGTGTATTGTGTTATAAACCGCTGATCCATAATCTGGATTACTCAAAAGATACTCAGTATTCATATTTATCTTCTCCAGTTCGCTTTTGATGGTATTTGCAAAGGGATCATCTCCAACCATGGCAACCAAATAAACATCGGCGCCTGCCAAATGCGCCACCCTGGAAATATTTTGTGCAACTCCTCCAATGGACGACTGCACCTTGCCTATGTATGAAGTTGATTTAAGTGCCCCGCCATCTTTACTCAGGTTTGCGTTCCTTGTATCGGATATTCTTGATATCACATCGATTGCACAACACCCAATTGCGAGCTATTTAATTTTATGTTATCGCACTATTAACAGCAATTTTAAACAAGAGATAAAAGCAATAAAGTAGGGGTTTTAGAGGCATAGGTTTACCAATTTTTTGTTGTTTCCATTACAAAACCTCCTGGTCTGAATCTGTGTAAACCCATTTTGATATCCAACAAGGGTTGTGTTAAATCCTCTTTTTCTATTCAAGTCCTGATTAAATTTATGTCAATTAAATCGATATACCAGTTAGTACCATAGTTCACGCAAAGAGTTTAAAGCTATACTTTGTATTTTTAATTCAATGGATATATTTATAATTAGATGTAAGTAAGGATTGTGTACACTTACTTTGCAATTGCCGATAACCCCAGCTCTAGAGAAAGTATATTATATAACGATATTAAAGTAAGTACATTTACTTCATCCTGGTTGGTGCAACTCTTTCTCAATCGTACAACACTTTTCAATATTCTGAGCATGTGTGAGTATATTAAGATATACCCGATACTCTAGTTATTATTCTTGAGTGTCAATATTAAACTAAATAGTGGCGAAATGCAATAATTAATATTTCAAAAATTACCTGGTGGAAAAGGCATGGTAGTTATTCACTACAAAAAAATAGAAGGTTGACAAGTCGAGTAAATATAAAGTATGTTAGATACAAAATAATAGTGAGACTACTAAATAGTGCATAAAATATTAAACTAGTTCTCCAAATTTATATTTCATACACTAATTTGTAGAGCACAAGACATGGTTGGTACTTACCCTGCGTATATGTAGATATATGTGATGGTATATCGTCATGTTTAGTTCTAAGGCAAGTATACTCCCTGATAATACACGCTTTTTGGAGTTTACCCATCTTTTGGAAGGCACTGAGTTTTGCTACACCCTCGGTTTGAATTAATCGATTCATAATACGATGCATTTTAATGTCCTAGTTTTTGGTTGAATCTCAATAGAGTTGGTAGTCGTTAAATAGGTAGTTTCTTGCAGGTAAGAATTTCATAATATACGTGAACCTATATTAGGTTTTTATTTCGTTTCTTGGAAAGACCAGTGTAAGGTGGTAGGTGCCGTTTATATCTGTTATCATTGGAGTTGATCTCAACCAAAAATTAAAGCTGAAAAATCATACGTTATTGGTGATTGAACTGGCCTTGCTGATCGAATCATTGGCCAATCAAATAATCATAAATCGGTGGATTTTGGGCTCACCATTCCAGCTTTTTCTTCAAGTTGTTTCATAGTAAGTATTGTTTTTTTTTATCTAAAAGGAAACATGATAACAATTTAATCATCCCCCCTAAACATCGGGCCATGTAATTCAATATGGTGCAGGAAACCAACTCAGGACAAGATAGCAACTTGATTTGTTCAAGCTGGAGACAGTATCAAAAGCCAAAAAATATTAAAAGATTCTGTTCCAAGGGTGTGGATATATTGCCATACAAGACATTCTTCTTGCTCGTTAGAGTATTTGGATGCTGCTCATTTTTACTCAAAGTTTTGATTGCAACTACTTGACATAGACTGATGTGAACACTTAAGCAATATATATTCTGGTGAATAGAAAGCATAGTAATAAAAAATAGAGTATCAATAAAAATCAGAGAAACAAGGGTAGAAATACTACAAACACGCGACCAAAATCTGTTAAAACAGGTCCGTGTAAATAACACATAGCTGAGACCTGACTTGCAAGCTACAAGTGCTCACTGGGTCAGATCTTTCTCAGTGGGCTCAAACAAGGTTCTATATTTGTTCTTTTTGAACCACTGAGTGACAAACTCTGAAGCACGCATGTATTTGCGGTCGGCATACTTGTCATAGATAGCAGAATGAGATTTGGGTTCCAAGAGCATATCAACCATCTTGGGAACCAGTGGTAGAAGCTCAGATTCAAAGTAGCCAGAATAAAAGGCATGCATCCGACCCCACGAGCCTCGGTTCAACATTTTTAGGGCAATGTAGTAACTCAAAGCGCTGATTTTGGAACATGGAACATCAATAAAGTGTTTTTCCATCAGCGTTACCTCAAGCAGATACTTTGAAAGAGTTCTTATTGGGATATCATAGTCGTCAGCCTTGGAAACACGTCTTAGGTATGACATCGGACCAGGCCATCCAAGCTCAAAGTCTAGTATTTTCAAAATAAACCGCTCGGCTTTTAGGATTTCTTCATTGGTATAGGTATTGTCGGTCATGTAGGCAATCTCTGAGACAGAAGGAACCTGTATTTCTTCATATTTTGAAGCTATCAGCAGAGATACAACGCCAACTAGTTGTACTTTTTCGGAGGGAATGGCTCGGGTAGACAGAAATCTATCCATGATATTAATGGTCAAAAAGAGTGTCTCGTTTGCCAACCTAAACTTGGCGTGTACTTGAACAAGCCAATCGACCAGGATTGCACGCATTCCCCAGGTGAGTTCAGTCTGGTGATCCATATAGTCCGAATCAGGAAGCATTTTGTTTTCCAGCTCTTTCATGTACATAAAAATATCATCAGCGAATGCTGGAACTAAAGTAGTGTCAAACTCGTCCACATCAGACTCAAATGCCTTGATCTCCTCCAATGTTATTGGTTTCTCATTTTTAAGTCCGGTATGCTTTAGTGTGTACTGGATTAAAGGATTCAGTGCTATAATCTCCTCATCCTCGTTTTTCTGGGGGCTGGCAGGCTTAGGACCTTGTATTACCTGAACAAACTCGTCGTCACTTTCTAGAACCACCAATTGTCTATCTTGTAGTTCATCATCATAGTCACTAAAGCGTGTTTTTTCTTGTTCCTCATCTACTTCCATTACGCTCTCAACCACGGTTTTGGTACATGTTGCTTCAGCAATGGGCTTGGCCTCCTCATTCTCTGGCCTTCCCGAGTTGCTTTTCTTGACGCTTCTACTCTCTGGCTCGTTTGGAATTTCTGGTATGTCTGCATATTCCTCTTGCATGCTCCTTAAATCATCTACACTACGCTTTTCGATTTCCCTTACTCTAGTAAAGACGCTACTTGTGCCCTCTGCAGCTTTTACAATCGCTCCATGGCTGTCACTATGAGTCCTTCTAATAGCTGTGCTCTGTCTAGATGGTTCTATTATAATATCTTCGCTAGCGTTGGCTCCATCACTGGATACACTTTGTGCAAGGTGGACCCGCCGTCTTGCGTATATAGATGCTGGCTTTGCAATCTTTCTGTTTTCCACTGCGGTACGTGTGGAAGTTTTTATTTCTATATCCTGTACAATGTTTGAGACATTACGGCGTGCCTGAGGCTTGAATCCAGTTGCATTGCTTTCTTTAACCTTTGATATTTCTACCTCAACTATTTTTTTATCGTTAATGCGTGTTGCGTGTGAAGCATGAAGATCAGATACGCTCTTTTCTTTAAGTTCGGCTGCCACTATTCCTGCACGTGGAGCAGTGGTGTTTATTTCACTTCCAGTCCTAGTTATACCAGCTCCGGGGCCACCTCTCACAGCTCTCACAGCTCTATACTGTTTTGTATTTGTTACAGCTTTGATTTTAGTTTGTTTGGTATCAAGTTGCAGCGGCTTTTGTTTTAGCTCTGCTCCATTGTTAAAGCTGTTGCTTTTGGTTCGGAGTTGGTTGGATACTTGCGAGGACCGTGTCTTATTAGCAACGGCTTTGAGGTTTTCGTTTACACCGGGTACATTTGATTTTGCCAAATCCTTGACTGCCTGGGCTCTAGTCAGAATGGCCTTGTGAGTTATGTTTTCATCTGTAGCGGCTGCCTGTCTAATGCCGATTCTATTTCTATTTGCTAATCCAATTCCTCTATTTTGATACATTTTTTGACTTTTCTTTTCTTTTTCTTGTTATAGTTTTTCAAGTTCAGGTCGTACGAAACAGTTTATTATATCTAACTATACTTTAGATCCTATTCCTATTCCTAATATTATAGTTACAACTGATTTTAGATTGGAAAGTTATTAAACATTCTTATAGCCTAGGAAACTTAGTTTCTTTTGTTTACAACTTACAATGTGTGGATGTTTAAATAGTATCGTTAATACTGTGTATTGCCGTTACCAGATTATTGTTATAAGTTAGTATATTATATTATTCTACAGCTATTTCTCTGTCTGTCCTCGCTGTCTTTAAAACTCGGTGGATATCTACAGTCAGCGTTAGATAAGTGTGTACACAGTTGTGTTTTTTCCAAGATGTCCGATAATGTGTTGGGCTTGTAGGCGTAAAATTGCGGTATCTTTGGTCCAATATCAGGTTCTATATTCACGTTACAATGTCGTTTACTTTGTCGGTCCTGGTAATACTATATAATCCACTTATTTGGTATCAACTATTTGCATTTGTTCTTTTTGGATAGCAACGAAAATAACTGAAGTTCTACTTAAATTATTTTGAATATCACTCTATGTCTCTAATATTAGCTATACTATGGATATTAACTCTCTTTTTTTGGTTTACTATATATTGTTTTTTGTGTAATTATATATTATTTCATAGCTTAAGCGTACTTATTCCTAGAGAGTTAAGAAGCGCTTGTTATAGTTTTTTATATACCAGATTCTAAAATGTAAAAGCCATGTATCACAAAACCCACTTGTATAGTTTTTATTTTTAAATGGTTTTTGTTTTTTTTTTATTAACTACTTGTTACACACATAACATTTAACTACCTTTACAAAATACAAATCTAACCTATCAAACAACATTGATGTATTGAAAGGCCATAAGAAATCTTATTTCTGTAATGGCAAAAAAGTAAATAAAACAAAGCCTATAGTATTTTATTTGACTTTTTTTTTTGTATTTGCGTGTTGGTCTGCAATTTTGTGATTTCTGTATGGCTCTTTGTTTATTTAGTTTTTAATTTTCTATTAATTTTTTTTTTCTTGCTCTCACACGCTTTTCCTATTACCTTAGTATCTAAGCCATTAAGACTGTATATGATTGTACTTGTCTTGTTTATATTCACTTTTATTTTCCGCTTATTTATTTATTTCTTTATTTACCTTCTCGAAAGCAACCATTTCGGTTGTTTGATATTGTGTTTGCCATCGCCTATTTGTCTTTGCTATTTTTCGCTTGTTATTTACATGAATCATTGATGTTTGCAATTGCTGCTATATCACCGATTATACATTCAAAATTTTTTTATAGAATTTAATAATAAAGCTGGCAAATGAATTGGCATTAACATGTTGCAATTTCAAAATTAGGCCCAACACTACAACCCTTTAAAACAATCAATATGTTATGATTTATGTTTATTCCATTTTTCTGTTTTATTCAAAAGCAATTTTGCTCATTAGGATTTCAGGTAATTTCAACACTTTTTTTTTTCGCACCCTCACTTGATGTTCTTAAAAAAGTTTAGCCCTCAAATAACAGCGGATTTTTTTTTTCAAACAAGTTCCTGGTGCCCATTTGTTACTTTTATTTTTTTGTTGTTTATCTGACTTTTAATTACTGCTTTCAATTATAATCTACATTTATTCATTTGAGATTGCCAGCTTAACCTTGCCTTTAGATGTAACAAGATAAATTCTATTTGAGTTTTCTAAATATGATTGTGTACTTTTGTTTTTTTTACTATTGTTTTTTCTTTTTTGATACTATTCATGCTCTCAGCTGAAAACAAAACTCGAAAATAAATAGGGCAGATAACCTAAACATCAATACTTTTCATTCCAAAAGAATCCAGTCTATTTTTTTTTCCTGATTACTTTTCATTTCACACCCAAAGTGGGAAAGCGTTCAAAATATAAATATTGGAATTGTTTTGCGCGTTTTGTTTATAACTTATTTTTGCACTACTCTTTTCTCCTAATTAATGTCCAGTTTGGGTATCTCTTATTTTGGCTTTGGATCGTGAAAATATTTGAAAGCACCAAGCTTTCATTGCCTAGTTTTGTTTTTTTTTCTGTACTTTTATTTTAGCTTCTGTTTCATCCACAACTCCTTGCAGCAACAAATAAAATAATGACCTTAAACCCAAACTATCCTTCCATGTGTGCAACTTTCAGGCGCTATCAAAAATGGATTGACCTTTATTTAGACCCTATATTCCATCTTTTCCTCAAACTAATATTTAAATAGACCGGCTAAAAGCGCTGAGAAAATTGAGTCTGATGTGGTGCGGGAATATATCCCCGTAACTCTATACAGGATATGCCACCTGTAACTAATAGCTATATATACAGACACAATCACACATGTTCATCTTTATGTATAGCTAACCCACTTTTCATTCTCCCTTTTGAGAGCCAATAGAATGTTCTTTACTTGCTTTACACGTTTATAGGTAGATGTGCTGATACATAATTCCCTGTGTGTGAAAAATCACTACCACACACTACCACTGCCAACCAACATCCCAACGAGCTATTAGGGAATATATACTAGTGCGGGTCGCAATGCCTTGTTTATACCTAGTATACACTCGTTTATATTTTTACCAGCTGTTGAGAAGCAAGAAAACCTAGAAACATAACATCATTGTACACCTAGTTTTTCCCAGACGATCTGTTGGTATAGTTGTCAATACAGCGTCATACTTCCAACTCTAAAGGTTTAACCTCTGGTAGTATTGCATTCCTTCGTAACTCATTACTTTTCAATATTGCACCAAGACCTAAACTGAAATGCAAGGTGATCTAATTCTGAAATTCAATCACACTAGTAACAAAAAAATGTATACATTCAGCTAATTAACATTACATTAACCCAATAGTATCATATTTTTATTTTCCATTACAAAATAGCAAATAAAAAATTGCTCATCCACAAAAAAAAACGGAACGAATAACAGAATTTGCTCCTATTATGTACTTTAAAGTATATTGAAAATAGAAACTTTGCAAGATGAGCAATTCGAAAATTCTCAAAATATTCAGCTAATCATAAATTAACAATCACACATTATAAAGAAATATACCGAAAGGTACGACACCCTATCTACATACCCAAACAAAATTTAAAAAAATGTCAATCGATAAAATAAGCAGTTGTAAATGGGATAAATGCAATTTGAAAATACAAAAGGAAAAGGAGCGCGAGCACCTGTATGAACATGTCCGGGAGTTTTTACCGCTTGGGGAAACCACAATTAAGGATGAGGATAATGAAGAGCAAAAGAATAGCCCAAATCAAAAATGCAAATGGCAGGATTGCCAACGGGTTTTTGCCACGGATGTAACAGACGAACAGATTCTCGAGCATCTCATCAATCATTTCAACACATCCTTTTCGTCAGAAGATCTACAAGTTGTGAATGAGAAGGCGGCTGATAATAGTGGGGAACAAGAAGACAATGCTGATATTGATGTCGATATTGAAGAAGAGGCTGAAGACAACGAGCAAAATTCAAAACCTGAAAGCGAGCGAGACACAAATGACAGCATGAATAAAAATGTTGTTCAGAAAATCAAATCAACGAATGGAAGCGACAATGATAATAATCTTAACAAAGAAGATCTTGATAATAAAGACACGAAAAACGAGCAAGAAATTCAAAGTCAAAACACACCAAAAACCAGAGCCAGATCCCAAAGCCAGCCACAACAACAACAACAACACGAGGATTTACATCAGCAACAAGATAATATTGTAAAGATTCCTGTTTGCAACGGCAATGAGGCTAGTACAGGCCACAAAGACAAAGAAAGGACTAAGAAACGCAAGATAAATAAAGAGGCAATGAACGAATTCTACCTCAAAAAATCCAAAGTATTGGAAACCAAAATACTGGTGGTTCTAGATAGTATCAAGGAGCTAGAAACAAAGGCAAGGCAAATAAAGGAGAAGGAAGAAAGAATTCAACTGGAAATAGATTTACTGATGGATTCAGTTGTGGAATAGTATTGTATTTCTCGGCTCCTCCCTCCCACTTCCCCCTCCCCTTCTTCCTCTCTTTCTCCTATTCCTCCATTTCTTACTCCTGTATGCCGCCACTGACCTCGATGTTATTTTTATTTTTGAGTTTAACTAACTTTGTTGAACTAGTATTTTATTTGGAATTTTAACCTTTTGAGTATTGCTGTCAGATATCTTTTTTTATATTTCCTTTACAACGTGTAATAGTAACCTGAAAAATGAATTTATAAGTGTTTAAAATGTTCAAGCTCGATTTGGTTTCATTGGTTTAATTAATTGACTTGTGAAAAAACTGCGGGAATCGATTTTTATACCAGAAGTTTATTGGAATTTCTTTTACAGTTCTCGCAACTGTTTAAAACATCCCTAATTTTTTTTTTCATAATACTTGGTGCAAACTGATCTATACTCTTGTATTCAAATAAAATAACGAATCAATAAATTAATAGATACAACACAGAAAAGAGCAACAGAAATAGCCATACATAGATGAGATAGTAGGGGAAAAAACAGAGAAAATGAAGAGCAATAGCGGACCATATAGAAAGCGACCAAGAATCCAAGTGATTGGTGATGATGTTGGTGATATGCTAAAGATTACTCCGCTAGGAGCAGGACAGGAGGTGGGGCGATCATGTATAGTAATTGAATATAAAAACAAAACGGTAATGCTAGATTGTGGGCTGCATCCGGGTTTCGATGGGGTGGCTAGTTTGCCGTTTTTGGATGAAATCGATGTTAGCAAAATAGATTTGGTGCTGGTTACGCACTTCCATGTGGATCATGCAGCCGCAGTACCATACCTGTTGGAAAAGACAACATTTAATGGACGTACGTTTATGACGCACGCAACAAAGGCGATATTCAGGTGGTTACTCTGGGATTATGTAAAAGTCAGGTAAAAGGGCAATTTCTTTATATTAACACATTTCTTGTGTGTCTGTATGGGATTGGTTTGTGTATTTTTGATAGCAAAGGCTAAAAATAAGCTAATTAATAAAAACAAATAAAATAGTAACAATTTTGGAGGAGCAGAAGAGGCCTTATATAACGAAGAGGATATGTTACGAGCATACGAAAAAATAGAAGTGGTTGACTATCATGAAACGGTGGAAGTAGAGGGAATAAAATTTACGGGATACAATGCAGGACACGTGTTGGGAGCGGCAATGTTTGTGGTGGAAATAGCAGGTGTCAAGATATTGTATACAGGAGATTACAGTCGTGAAGAGGATCGACATTTGATGGCAGCAGAGGATCCAAAACAAAAAATCGATATCATGATAACAGAGAGTACATATGGAGTGCAAAGTTATGAAGGACGAGAAGAGAGAGAGAACCGTCTGACAGGACAAGTGCGAGAAGTAGTAGGACGAGGTGGAAGGTGTTTGATGCCAGTATTTGCATTGGGACGAACACAAGAACTACTGTTGATTCTAGATGAGTATTGGGGCAAACATCGAGAATTGGGGCGGGTTCCAGTGTATTTTGCATCAACGCTAGCCAAGAGGTGTTTGTTGGTTTACCAAACATACATATACATGATGAACAAAAGTATCCAAAAGCGATTTCAAACTAGCAATCCGTTCGAGTTTCGACACATTACCAACCTTAAGAGTTTGGCACACTTTGAAGATGGCGGACCGTGTGTAATGCTGGCATCACCAGGAATGTTGCAAAGCGGACTTAGTCGCGAGCTGTTTGACAAGTGGGTCACTGATCGAAAAAACGGACTTGTGTTGACGGGATATTCGGTTGAAGGTACACTAGCTCGTACTATTATGAACGAACCTGACGAGGTTACAACGCTGCAAGGTGTCAAAGTCAAGCGCCGGATGAGTGTTAGCTATATTTCATTTTCGGCTCATGTAGACTACACTCAAAACTCACAGTTTATTGCGCTGATTAATCCATCTAATCTTGTATTGGTACACGGTGAACAAAATACCATGGCACGCCTCAAGGCTGCCCTCGTCACTAAACATTCACTCATGTCTATTTTCAATCCCAAAAACACTGAGCCTGTCACTCTACACTTCAAGGGTGAGCGTATGGCCCGTGTTGTTGGCAGTCTTGCAACACTCGGACCGCCAAAGCCTGGTTCACTGGTGGATGCCATATTGCTGCACAATCCATTGCTAACCTACCCATACACAATGGTTACCCAAGACGAACTTCCTCAATACTCTAATTTATCTGTCGTTCCAATTACTCAGAATTTATCCATCAATTTCCATGCCAATTTCAGTCTACTGTATTTTCATCTATTATCGATGTTTGGTGACATAAAGCAGCTGTTTAAGGACCATTACCAGGTCTATGGGCTTGTGGAGTTACGTTTTGAAGCTCAAAAGTCTAGAATTCACCTAAAATGGTCGTGTTCAACACTATCTGACATGATTGCTGACTCGATCCTATCTATTCTATATAACTTTGAATCCTCTCCTGCTAGTGTAAAGATATCTTGTGCTGAATCTAGTGGTTGTGGTCATTCACACTCACACTCACATTCAACTACAAAACCAGAGTCAGGTGAAATGGACAACGATACTAAAAAAGAAAACGAGAACGAAAATGAGAATAAGAGCCATATTAAAGCCGAAATTAAATCTCCAGCCGGAAACTCAAATGAAAATGAAACCACACTCGGCAATTCTGATGAACCTACCATTGAAAGCCAAGCGCAGTTCAGATCCTTGTTCGTTGATAGGTCGGATAAGACCACTTCTCTAAAAACCTTTATAGATTTCCTCGAACTTCAATTCTCATCCGTCGAAAAGACCCAAGACAACAAACTCAATATTAAACTGGACAACTCTAACCATGCCACCCTAGATCTCTCAACTTTGGTAAGCATCTTTTTTTTAAAAATTTTTTTTTTCATTTTTCTTGATTTATTTATATTAATCATTTAAAAAAATGCTTTAAATTAATAATGTACCAATATTAGGATATTACAAACTCTTCAAGCGAATCTTTCAAGAGAAGACTACAATCAATCACATCCCGCTTTTCCAGAACACTAAAACCATTAATTTGAGAAAGAAAAGAAAAAAGAAAAAATTACACACACACACACACACATACACATTTTTATTGTTCTATACCATCAATAACATTGTAACCGCCTAGCGTTTCTATTTTATAGTTCTTTCCCTTTACAGACTCTATTTTCGTCTCTAGTTTTCTTTTTTTGTTACCCTCTAATTTAAATTCACCGTCGCTGTTAGTATGCTCTAGCCTAGTGCCATTTGTACTGATGTCACCATTATTGTTGCTGCTAGCCAACTTCATTACTTCTACAATATATTCTCTATTTACATCTTTTTTCTCGTAGCTATCTGTTTTGGAATTGCAACTGTTATTTTCTTTTATGAGTTTACCCAACTCTTGGTGCCCTTCGAGTGAGTATACTTTTATTATTTCCACGTTTCCAAGCATATGTCTGATTTTAGAATTGACAGACTTCTTAACATCATAATCACCCTCAAAGCCACTATCAAAGTCACACATGTTATCATCCTCCCCACCCTCTGCCTCTCCTTCTATTTTTAATATATCTATCATATCCATTCCATCCTTTGCACCTGCAATACCGCTCAAGATGTAAAACTTAGTCTCGTTTTCTTTTTCATCAGAGATATCTGGATCTATAATGTTCATTTTATATAATTGACTACATGTTTTGTTGCCAATACATGCCGCCTTGATAGTATGTGGGTTGTTGCTTTCATCGACACTATCATTATTGCCACTTCCCATAGAGTCATCAGTAAAGGTCTGTTCATTCGTTTGCCCTTTGGATGCTGCTAATTCGGCCCCCTTTCCTGTGCTCTCCACCTGGATAATCTTTACATGCTTCCCCAATCGCTCCTTAATATACTTCATACTCTGCTTGATTGCCATTTCGTGTGAATATACCACTTCTATATCCTCCAGTTTATGGATCGACATTAACGCTTGCCTTATTTCAATCTTGATCATCCCAATCACCTTTATTCCATCTTTCTCTTGGTCTTTCCCAGCACCAACAAGTTCTTTAAAAGTCTCTGCCACTAATCCCTTCAGTTTGTTTTCGATAGGAACTACTCCGTATTCCAGATTTCCACTTTCTAATTCTCTAAAGACTTGGCTGATTGTATCGATCGCCACATATTCGGCTGATACCTGAGTATCATCATTTATTGCCCTGATCCTTTTGCTCTGTGTTACATCTTCAAAATATTTGAGGGCTGCTTCATACGTAAATGTGCCCTTTGGGCCTAAATACCCCACTCTGACCCTCTCCTTTTCCTGCTTTTTTTCATTCTGCGCTATCATTTTATCTTACTATTTTGTGAAGTCGTTACGCTTTTTACTCTTTTCAATTAATCAGTTTTTTTTATTAAATCAAAATAAATGCAGTATAAGGATGTTTTCAGAGTCAGGAAAGCCGATCTTTAGTGTAGTTCTGACTTTGCGCCTCCTCTTTTTAGCTAGTTTGATTCTTACCAGCTAAACTTTTTTTATTTTATTTTTTGCAGTATTTATTTTTTGGGGGTCAGGATTAGGCATAAAACTATGAATCAAACTTCTCTTTTCATATCAATCCGCTATCTGGACTGAATCTTGTCCTGTGCTTTTGTTACATGCTAAAAACATAGGAAAACAGTAAAACAAAGAAATAATACAGCTTGTAATGCACTAGTTGCTCATTAGTTACGTAATACCCATCCTCAAATTAACGGGGATGTGGATCAATATTCTGATAACCTGGTATTAAATCACGATTTTGGCTATATATCCCGTGGACATAATAACTACACTTTTTTGCCCAAGTATGTCCCTTGTAAAGAGTATCTAAAAGATGTCTGAGCTTTAGTTGATAATAATAATAGAAAAATTGATCTGAGAAACCATTCTTCATTATAATATATGAATAAGTATTACATGAATGGAAACCAGATATACTTGATGACACACTAATACAACTACGATAGTAGTGTGCAACTATCTATTGATAATTGTGCTTTGCTCTCTATAAACACTATTATTTTTTTATATTATTATTCTCCCATCAAAAAAAAGAGGTGATGTGGCATAGTTCTGTAATGATACTACAAAGACGCATAACTTGGCATAGCAGCTGAGTGTTCTTTTATTTTTGCCCTTGTCTGCGAAGGAGTATAGAACCTTGGTGCTAGAATAAACACATTCATTGTTTTAGGAGCAACACATTGTTCTGGTCCGGATTGCTAGAACTGGGAGATAAAAGTTGGTCTAGTCTTCTCACATTTTGATCTACATATTCCCTACTATTGGATTAAAGTGGTCTCGACTGTCAAAACAGGAAATGAAATAGTAAATATTTCAACTATGCGTATTTTACTAGAACATGATTAATAAAGAAGAATATAATTAACCACAAAATCTCGAGATTTTGTACTATAATAGAGAATTTTATTTGAGAAAACGTTAGTTTGGTAGCGATTCATCGCCATTATCACCAACTCCTATGCCATGAGCTTTCTATATTGTTGGATATACTCTCAAAACCAAAACCAGTTATAGAAAAGCTGGATGAGGAAATACAGTCTTGTAATGTAGAGTCGCTTCTGTTCGGTGTATAATGCGTATTTCATTCTGATTGTCGAGTTTATTCTCTCTTTTATGTGTCCACTTTTACAGAGTCGTTTAAATTTGCAAACTCTATTAGCATTTGCAAATAAATACCAACTTTCCCTAGTTTACTTTTGCATATTCAATTCAATTAAATAACGATTGTCTCATTTATTTAGCCTCACATTTAAATTAAATGTTAAAGCTTCTATAGTCTCGAATTTTATTTTTCAAAATTCAAAACCTTACCCATTGAGCCGTTCATTATCATCAAGCTCCATTAAGCCTCATTTATCATTTTTTTCCCATTCTTAAGAAGCTGGGCAAATTATGCAGATTAAAAACTGCCGCGTTTTTGATCGCTGTATGTAAAAAAAATGTGTTTTAATATCATGCAAGTGTTGCTCGAATAGCATACTTTTTCTGTGAAAGGTGAGATAATACGAATGAGAACTATATCCATATAGTTTGTGCGTTAAAGTAGCATGTACCTAGACACCACTCTCCTCCTCTAGCTTATGCAATGCGCTATATAAATACGTCGGAACATGATGATTCAAGGTTCCTTTTCTTTTTTTATAGAAAAGTACATAAACTGTAACACCCTTTACACCCTCATATATTTTCGAAAAGTAAAAGCATTTGCTTACTTTTGTTTTTTAGACTACACGAGTAAAATATCGACTACGCAAAAAATAAAGATAAAATGGCAGTCCAAAGGCAAAGTCAAGGAGTCTTGGTTCTGATCGCAATCTTCATCCCACCTCTCGCGGTTTATATGGAAAGAAAGGCCACCGCACAGTTTTGGTTAAACTTGATACTAACAATCTTTTTCTTTATTCCTGGGTTGATCCATGCCTTAATTATAATTTTTTCAAGAAAAACATTAGTAGATCAAGTGACTGATGCTGTTTAAAATACAACAAAACGACACAAAATTAACTTCGAATTCGGTGAACAACCCCGCTTTCTTGTTAGATGCATATGATTGTATTTCTGCTTTTAGTACTTAGTTTTTTGTTTTTGTTTCTTTGCTTTTTTGGTTTTACAGCCTAATTTAATAAAAACAAAGTTTACTCGAGTTCTGCGGTTATTTCAATCATATTTGTATTAATTACACTCAAGTAGTAGAAAAAGAAAAGGTACCATAGTTTTGGCTATGCTGATGTTATATAAATTGAGTGAATAAGCAAAAAACCATGCGATAGGTTGTTGGAGCAATTGAAAAAGTTTTATCAATGGGACGAGTTGGCCTTATTACGTTATGACGTTATGTTTACACATAAATACCCCCGCACCTTTGATGTGGATATGTCTCTTGAAAGCACGTCTGAGTTTACTAACCAAATCGAAACTAGACCACAACGGAGATGATTTTTGTATATATTGTTCCTGCTACAAAAAAACTAACAAGAAACGTAGGAGGGAAGAAAGTCATTTAAAGCAACAATAAAGACAGTAAGTAGGCTTCAAACTTGATTCTACATACATATGTAAAGATAATATATGTTGCAGCTAGTCTTTTTTCAGCTGTCTCGTTTTGTAGAAGATTGCTGGTATTTTTTCGACGAGCCCGCTAAGAGTTAGGACCTCACCTTCTTGTGCAGAATGTGGTTTAGCCTCACTTTTTTTTTGTCGAGTGCCCTTTATCAAGTTTTGAAAGCGTAGAGAAAATAACACACACCTGAGAATTTTATTGGTGTGGTTTGTTTGCGGTTAAACGGTTTTGTAATTATGAGGCTATTTATTTGACCAAATAACGGGGGAAAAAAACCTAAAGCCTCCAATCAGTTATATAAAAAAACCAAGAGTAAAAGTAATATCAGGAATTCAGTTTATCTTTTGAAAAGTATTCCAAGAATATAAAATTTTCTTGACATTTAGCAAGACCAACAGCAAGATTCAAAACTTTGTTTACAGAAGAAGGTTTTATAACGGTGGATACAAGAAGAAAAGAGTAAATATCGATACTTGAATACCATAATAATGTCAGATGCACATGCCACAAGCCTAGACCAGCTCTACGACCAATTGATCGCACAATTGGCCGAAGTCAACGACAACACACGGAAATTGAAAGAGAATGTTGATAATCTCGAAAGTAAGGCACGCAAAGCACAACAGCTAATGATGTCACAGATTTCCATGTAAGTGCACTTCTAGCGTTTAGATAAGGTCCCAGCTACCTTATACATAATTCTTTTACCTTTTTTTTCAGAGAAAAAAAATGCTATAATACACATATACGCGGTTACCAGGTAGTTTCGGCTCAACAAAATACGATCTCATAAACCGTATAATACAATGATATATCTTTTTTCCATCGTTTTTAGCCTCACTAGTACAAAAAGCGTATTTGAACGAAGAGAATAGCTGCTATTCTGAACTAAAATGCACAGGTGAAGTATAACATGTTTTGTTTTGTAACACAATCAATCTACTCCTCGGTTGGATATACAACTTCTTTTTAGGGTCTTTTTATTTTTTGATTGGGTTTGGTATAGCACTTTCACCCACTAGCTATCCCCTCTACACCATCCACTGAATCTTTTTTTGCACTATGGGGTTGTACAGCAGATATTCGGGATGGTCAACTATAGATCCTTTGTTTTCAACAGTTGACTTTACTATTGGTGAATTAGCTGTTCATTTTTTGGAGGATGAGGAGGAAGACGTAAAAGGAGGAAAATGGTCTGTGCTGGGTTGCCTTTACAAGAAGCTCAAGTACCTCGGTTCAGGTTTCGCTTTCGACCCCTCTGCTGAAATGTTCCAAAAAACGTCTGGCTATAGCACATACAGCATTAACTGAGCTTTTTCTATTTTTCTCATGTACCTTTCCGTTTCCTTTTAACAGTGATTTTTTCTTCTTACTTGCGCATATACATATTTATTTGTCAATGCCATAACCCATAAATAGTCCTAGTAAAAGCACAGAAACTCAAGAAATGTTTGTTTTCGTTTACTCTTAACCCAAATAACCAACATAGACGCACACTCGAAATGAAAACATCATAACTGTTACATATGATTGGTATCAAACCACTAAAAGTAAACCTAGGATGAAATACAAAAAATAGTAGAAAGGTTTCAACATGTTGGTTTGAAGTTAGGATTTACCAAAGTACCATTCACATTCAATTGTGTGTTATCTATGTTAAATGAGAGTTCAGCTCAAAAAGTATCAATTGAACCCAATTATGATGAGAAATCACGCCATATAATTATTATTTTGTTTATAACAAGTGCAAACCATAACTTTTATTTCTAATCACCTTATTCAAATCACCTTATTCAAATCACCTTATTCAAATTTTTGGTATTTTGAATGCCATTGTGAATGTGGTATTGCTTTGATGAAACCATGAATGGGAACATTACAACAACAATTATGAATTATTTATGACAATTATATAGTTCCGCACCAAACTCTTAACAAACATTTAAAAATGCTGAAGATATGAATTAATTAATGTTGAATTTGTTTTATGCGTTGTAAACCAAGTCAAGTAAAGGCTCAATACTGATGGTTGCCGAATCTGGATAAGGTCTGGGCTTGGTCTGCAAATGGTAAATATAACTTACTACAAACCTGAAATTCTACGTTTTTTGAACCACATAACGCTAAGTTCAGCTAGATTGTCCCACCCTCAAAATATCAGGCCATGTCATATCAAGTTATTTATTGATTTTTTTCGTTGGAAGTGTTAATATACAAATGGTGATTGTCTTTGTTATCAGCATCCATATTTCTTTCTGCCCTTCTATTCAAACACAAAACAAAAAAAAACTGGGATAAATGGTTCAGAGTTACAAAGAACGAAAGCTAGATAAGCAAGAAATAACTTGCAAGTTAGTGTTAGATTTTGTTCTCTCTCTTTCTCGTAAATTTACTCTTTCTTTTGAAAGTATTAGGGGCATTTGTATAATACAAAATTGTTTTTTCAGGTATATCCAAAACTGATGGTTTAT
This sequence comes from Zancudomyces culisetae, assembly GCA_001969505.1. Lineage (NCBI taxonomy): Eukaryota > Fungi > Kickxellomycota > Harpellomycetes > Harpellales > Legeriomycetaceae > Zancudomyces > Zancudomyces culisetae. Next base: position 18,921 of record LSSK01001722.1, read on the forward strand.
CTTGGCCACCAGCAAGTTGTTCGTTAATTAATCATATCTTGCTTTCAAAGAGATATAACGTGAATGTGAAGATAAAATGAGAAATCATAAGTTTTGATATGCATGTGTATAACTTTTTTTTTACATACAGAATGCAGCAAGAATTGCGATTGGTGACATAATTACCTGTCAAACTAGTTTAGTTTACAGAAAGAAATAAACCAAAAAAATTTGCACATGCTTAAGATCATGAGAGATGTGAACGGATAAGGATGAGTGTGAGGACAAAGTCAGGGTCAGGGGGGAAGGGCAAGGGCAAAGGTAAGAACGTGTAGTTAGCTTGACTTAATTATCATTTGGATAAACTGGGAAATTCCTCAAGGAGTCAGGGTTCACTTGGAACCAGTCTAATATTCGTAACCATTTATTGCGGGAGGCTAAATAAATCTATTTAATATTGGATATTATTGGCGTTTGTTGATGACAGTTTGATAAAACATGCGTATCAAATCACATTCGCAATTGCTTGCTCATGTCACTAAAAAAAAAAAGTATTAGGCATAAACTGAAGTGAGGCTGAGGTGCAATGGTTTTGCGTAATGTAAAGAATTTTTTATTATTCTCATTGGAAGATAACGTAAAAATGATGAAAGATAGAGCAATATTTGTGAAGGTTCTTATCATTTCATTACTATGAGTTGAAGAAGGGGGTGAATACCCCACCCACCCACTCCACAACATTTGGTCTTTACAAATCATGGGTATTTATTTTTGGAAAGAGGTCCATTTTTCTGTTTACTACTACTCAGATGACCAAAATCAAGCAGGATTTAAGTTATGAGAATGGGTTTTAACTAGGATCTTTGTTTCACGGATGTACCGGGTTACCAAATAGGTATTAATGTTAGGGGTAGGTGGCTTTGGGAAAAATGTAGGCAAGTGTGTATGGAAAAGTTGTAGGGCCCACAATTTTGCTTGTTTGATTACAATGCTTTTTTGCCTTATTGGGAGGCATAGATCTGGAGTTCAATACAAGATTCAAAGAAGGAGTTTCAGTTTGACTAGTGGTTGGAAAAAAAAAAGTCAAAAATTTGTAAACTGGAAGGTGAATTAATTTGTTTTAATCAAGGTGTGATTGTTTTAATTATTCCGAAATATTTCTAAACAAAAAGGTGGTTTCAGCGTTGGGTTAGTTTCACATGCTAATCAATTCAGCGAAAAAATAAACGATAGGACAGACAAAAAATTTCCTTACTAAGAAAGCCAGGGAAAAGGTTGAAATAATGTAAAAAACGTGCCAGTTTTTTAGTATCTTGCTGAGGCCCTTAATTTCAGTATGATTGTCTTCTTGCATACTTGTCCAAACTGCACAGGTAAACACAGCCCATGTTAATACATACCATAAAATAGGGAAAAAAAACGTTTTTCTATTATCATCAAAGTCATACCGTCAGCCTCCCTTTAAACTGGCCTTCCGATTTCTGTTCTGCAAAAACGTTTTACCACTTATATGGTGGGGAGGAAAATCATACCATTTTAGCCTTGAAGGTAATAGAAAGGAAATTAATAAATAAACAATAAATATAATATAATAAAATATAATAAAATAAAAGACAAGCTGAAATCCGGCCTTTTATGATTAGCAATAATGATGCGATAAATTGTGCGGAAGGAACAGGTAGATTTGTAATTCCGTGCATTGGGTAATAAAAATATAGGACATTCTTTTGGGGAACTTATTAAATAAATGGTCAACTCTCAAAAACCCATTTGCCAAACATAAACGCCATTGTATGAGAAAAACTGACTTTTATAAATAAAGTGCTAGGACTTACGTAATATTTATTGATGCAAAAAAGTTTATCAGTTATATCGAACCAGAGGCAATTTGAATAGGTAAAAAAACATAATATTTCAAAGTTTTGAATTCAAATTGGTCAGATAACTGAAGTAATAAATAGGGTGACATTAGCGTGCTCTATTATCTACGTTTATCAGTACAATCTAAGAGCCTTATTTGAAATATATAAATTTTCAATTGGTGGTTGCTTTTTTAACAGACGCCATAGAAAAAAAAAATTTTTTTTTGAGAAGCAATGGACATGAGAAGCTGAACCACACGTGCAAATTCAGCTCATACCTCTTTATTCTTTATTCCCCCCAAAAAAAAAGTTTTTATTTTACACGAGTATTATATTATTCTAGAGATCTATTGGTCAGTTATTAGTAGCGCAAAGCATTTTTTTTCCAGCCTATAGAAATTGAACTTTGTTACCCTAATTGATTTGAAATAAAACGTTTATCGATGGACAATACAAATGTGATTTGTAGATAAGAATGGGATGCGGGTATGAACAAAAATAGCAAAGAGATGCTTTAATTAAACACTTTTCACAATCCCAATAGAATTTATGTGTCTTGATTGTTCCATTTTTTCAAGTTTTTTTTTTTTGTTGCTTGGGGTTCAAAATTGCTAAGGAATGACAGAATCAGATGGAATATGCGGAAGAAGTAGAGAAACTGAGAAAAGAAAAAATATGACCTGAAAAAAGCCATGATTTTTGGAGTAAGCGCAAGTATTTATGTTGGTAGTGTGATTATTATTATTGCGCTATTCAAAAAAAAAATTTTGAAGGGAATATGAAAAAATTTTCAATGTGGGAGATAATATCAAAATGGCCAAGAAGATTCATTAACCTATTTTCTAAGCCGTGATTTACGTAGAAACGGTGTAATTTAAAACCACCATTGGTTCATATCAAAACAATCTCTCCGAGATGTTACAATTGTATATGTTTTTTTGGTAATGACAGTGGTCTAATGTTTTAATTTATATTCATACCTGAGCAAAGCATAAATAAATAAACGTCTATTTCTTTAATGTGGTTTGAAATTCCCTCGCTCCTACATTTTTTTTTTTGAAAAACATATAAAAGCTGTGAACCTGAAAGTCTTGGTTCCCCAACTTTTTAAAAATACTTTTAAGGCTTTATACAAAGAATACAAAATCAAGTATAGCAAAGAATCAATATATTAAGCGTTTGTACCCTTCAAAAGATACTTTATCAGAATGGATATTAGTGACTTACTATCGGAGCCTACAGGCAACAACTATTTCGAAAAGCAAAACTCAGGTCTTGCATATCTTTTTACAGCAAGTACCATAAAGATTGAGGCTGATGGTCCAAAACCGTTCAAATGCACATATGGGGGATGTACCAGTGAATTTGCAAGAAAATCGGATTTATATAGACACATCAGAATACATACAGGCGATAGACCTTTCAAGTGTACATGGGAAGGGTGTGATAAAAAGTTTATTCAACGATCCGCACTTAAGGTGCATATCCGAACACACACAGGAGAAAAACCACACTCTTGTGAGGTTTGCTTTAGAAAGTTTAGTGACTCTTCATCTCTTGCGAGACACAGGAGGATACATACAGGTGCAAAGCCCTACTTGTGTACCTTTCCAGGATGCCTTAAAAGGTTTACTCGAAAAACAAGCCTCACCAAACATTCAGCAACGCACAACCATGTCAGCTCGGATATACAAACCACATTGGAACAAAAATTAAATTCAACCAACTTTGCTATCTCCCGTGTATATGACGACCAGTACTATTTGAAGCCTGAAAACAGCTATAGTACTCCTGCAACCCCAATGAATACAGTAATAGATAGCCCATACATGGGATCCTCAAAATACAGCCCATTCTCCTCTTCTACGCTCTACTCCAAATCGGCACCTATTACAAGAGCGCACTCCCCCACCCCCTCTAGAGAATACTGATGCTACTTATAGTGCGAATCTAGTCTTGTATTTTTTAGCCCCTCTTCTAAGGAGAAATGGAAATCCTTCCTCCTCAGTATTCATAGGATTCTTCTCTTGTTGCATCATCAACCTTTATGTATGATGTGGTGTGGTATGGTATGGTATCAAAGCATACACATATATATATATATACACACAAGAGTAGACTGCCAGCAACGATAGTCATTCTTTACCAAGTGACTGCGTGGTAACCCAAATAGAAAATCTACTTAGTATTTTAGAATAGCAAAAAGATACATAACGGGCTGTCTCTCACTTCATTGCTTGAAAATTATATTATGTGAAGAGAATGTTAGTATCTTTGTTTTCACCACCCAGTAGACTTACAGCTTGGCATTTTCTTTTCTCTTTCATCATTATTTCTTGTACAACATTATGCAATTTGATTGTTCTGGGAGTTTTTGTTTTTTATTTGGCACTAGTTGTAGATATATATATTATCTCCCAGTTAAATTTGTAAACTTATGTGGAAATAAAAAAATGTGTTTTAAACAAAACTAAGTATGTGAAATATGCCAAGTCCTACAGCTCCACTTTGCTTTCAGCACTTTTTTTTGTGCATCGTATGAGTAAGAGGCATATGGATTTGTGGAATATACTTTTTCACTATCTGAATAGATACTTTCATATCGTATTATATTGAACAAGGTAGATAATGAAAATTTTGGGTTGGTTCAACGAGCTAGATTCACTAATAATTTTTTATGAAAAGATATTTGACACTTATAACGTATAAGTGTTTATTTAAAGCGATAAGCACTGACAATAACGAACAGATACTCGTTCGAACCTGATCGGGTCAGATTTACAGAAAATTAAGTGAAGTGTGTGTCACGAAAATCATTTCAATTTCACGGAAAGTACCACCAATTTTGTGGTCTCCCTTCCCTCTCCCTTCCCTCTCCCTGCTTCTCCAATAAAATACGGCAAATGCATGCTCTACTAATTTTTTTTTCAGTTTTGTTAGGATTTCATACACCAAATCAGCGTATATTTTACTGAAACGCAGTAAAAAATATCCCCTATAGTTCATAACATTAAAGTGGAATACTTGAATACTAACATCCCCGCATAATTTTGTAGGGAAACTTGTATTACCTTTTATTTGTACGCATATTTTGGAAGGTGAGCTAAAATTGGGTAAATTGAAGACTGAAGATTGAGCATCAAGCATAATGAAAAGATAAGACGATGCAATTCCCCTAAAAATGTAAAATCTTGCCACCGGAAAATAATTTTTGTAAAGCTTCTCAATAAATAAATTATATCAGAGCGTCGCTCTTTGGAATCATTCATGTCAACATTCGCTTCGTTTGGTAGGAAAAGGGCGGAATACTATTTTGGATTACCACAGCATAGTTCCAAACCAAGGGATAGTAAAGTAACACATTAACGAGTTTTAGGCTTGTGATAACGTAGACTCATATGATATTTCCACAAAGTGGATCAGGTAAATTTCTCATAGCAATTCAAGAGTCCTAAATGGGGAACCAGTGCTGATAGAAAATTTTTCTTTTATTAAATTGAGAATGTGGACGGAGGCTACAGTGTTTCACTACTATTTAATAAAACAGCAGTGACTCCAGCTAGCCATTTATTAAACCTTAAACGAACGTCTTGAATCGATGCCCATCGGGTATGAATACTTGAGCGTGTCGAAGGGGAATAGGATGAGGTTAGATTATATATTGATTTTTTTAGAAACTTTTTAATGAAATAAACCTTATTCTGCCATTAAAATAAATACAGGTAGATACGATGAGAAACAACCTCAATTAACCAACTTTGAGTGGGTATATAGTTCCTAGATGAACAAAGGGGGGGGGGGTTGATTATAAAGATGTTGTGCAATAATATTATTTTTTAGTTGTATGTGATGTTTAATTAATAGGTTATAGTGGAAAAAAATAAGATCAGAGTAGGAGAGACATAAATGCCTGGGTTTAAAATGATTTTAATGTGTAAAAAAGCAAAGTATTATTTCATAAATGTTTGGAATAGTAAAAGTGTATTGAGGGTGAATAAACGGTCGATATTTTTGCTAATAAAATAGAATAGCAGAATAAGCGCAATTGAATAGGAAGAAATGGGATTATATAAAAAACAGCAGGAAATCTTGTGACAGAACTATAGTGAGGCATGAGCAAATAAATTCACATATGTATTGCATGGATCCATTTTCGCTATTGGGCAGCAGGATGGGTTTTGTAAATGCAATTTTAATGAATATAACGAAACTCGAGAAGTGTATTTAAATGATTTATAATCATATATACTTGATTGTAGGCAAAAGTAACTCGGACGTGTAATGCGCTTTTTCAAGTGTATAAGTTTCTGTTTTTATAAAAATATGATCCAAATTTGAGTATGTACAAAGAAAACTGGCACCTATAAAAAAGCATAAATAGTCCACGACTTTTCTCAAAAAAGACAAGAAAATATCAATCATAAAACCACCTAGTATTTCATACTAAATACAAAAAGAAAACAATAATACCAATAAGGTTGACTAATAAACCAATACAAACCAAAATAA
>LSSK01001724.1:0-13885 GCA_001969505.1 Zancudomyces culisetae
GCTCAAAAAGTATGTTGGTGTAGTTTGCCGCAAAAAAATTAGCTTTTTTTGACTTCCATGCTTTGATGTCGTGTATTGTTCCTAGACCTCCAAGGGTATTCTTGATTGCCAACAGTGTGTCTGGCAAAGTACTACCCAGTCTAGTTGGTATGGTGATGTTTAAGAGCCTATCACTAAGCTCTGCAGTTCTTATTTTTTCAACAGTTTTTCCATTATATTTCAGATCTTTGGATCTGAATTCATCAGCATGCTTTTTTTCATAAAAGGTGATGAACAGGGCATTTGTCTGTGGATTCATATCGAAGTCCGCATACGCGTTGTTAATTGCCTGACCGATGCATTCAAAAGACTCATCGCGATTGAATGCAAAGTGTTCGAGGCTAATTCCAATTTTGCATTCTCCTCCCCCTATCCGGAGAAGGAGGTCTTGTGGTTTCTCTCCTGTTAAGTGGTGGAGAACTGAGACGCTCTCTAGATCAGACTGAGCTGAGTTAGAGGGTTTAAAAAAACTGCTGTACTTCGGCAGCGTGGTTTGGATACTGCCTTTAGCAGGTCCTACAGTTGTTGTTTGGTTGTTGGTATTCTTTTTTTTTTTCATTTTTTTCGTTTTTATTAATTTTTTTTTTAAACTTTTTAACTTTTTAGATATTTTTTGTTACTTTGACTTTAATTATAAATAATTGTGTAAATTGATAGTAATAGCTTTGTGAGTCCACTACGACCCAGTCGAGCTGGTTTGAAAGATTTGAAAAGAATCTATAGAACAGAAAAATAGTGAATTTTAAATCACAATCTCTAATCTAAAAGCTAATTTCGAATCTCAGTCAATCTCGGGTGGTCTTCCTATAGTACAGTACTGGTGGTTGTAGTACTCAGATTGTTTGTAGTGTGTTCGTGTATTCGTTCGTTATATTCATGTTTTGATCGTCAGTGGTGATATTAGATCTGTTGGGTACTGGTACTTTTATACAAACTATTTTTTTCCATCTATTTTGTTATCTCAATTTTTTTGTGTTATCAATTATTGTTATTAATTTCTTGGCTCATTAAAAAAACCCATATTGTTCGGTAAAAAAAGAGTTTAATTTTTCACATATTTTAATATAGTAATATATCAGAATTGACATTGTCAATTCGTATTTTTTTATATTATTAATTAATTATGCAACTGTCTTTGTTATAATTAAATTTTATCTTATTACTTAACTATGTATTTCTAAATACTAACGATAAATTTTGGTTTATTGTATACTATGTAAAAACTTAGACTTATAATTTGTTTGTTAAGAGTTACTATATTACAATATTGTGGGCGTTGTCTTAAACCCCGAAACATTCACGTTTATACATATCTAATATAACAATTCAATTATAACAAATCGCTGGACAAAAACCACGAGGGGAAAAAAGTCCAATCTAAAAATACTGCTAATTTCCTAATACTATAATTCTAAAAACTATTGAATTTTTGTTCTAATCATATTTTCATATGACAGAACCCCGGTTCCAGTTTGGACTTGTCATTCTGAAACGTTGTAATTTAGATCTTAAGGAAGTAGCAACTTCTGGTATCATGTCCTTTCTTGTATGATAGTTCTTTAATAAATCTCCATGCACCAGATCTCTTTTACCTTCTCTGTCAGATATCACGTAAGTTCCTAGTCTTAACTTCCTATCCACTTTATGAACCTTCCCAGAGCTGTTCAAGTTTGCTCTGTGTCTGCTCGACTCGTTTCAGTACTAAGTCTCCATCCTGGAATTCTGAAATTCGCACATCCTTGTTATACCTTATTTTTTCTTTTTCTTTAGATTTTGCACTATTAACTAGGCTAATGTGTCTAAGTGCTGGTAAATCTGAATTTATGAAGTCAATTCTTTCTTATAGTGCAATATCCATGTCGCTTACTTCTGCTGGAGGTGTCCAAATGCTTGGAGTTGTGATTACCATACCGTTAGTAGTTCTGCAGGACTTAACTGAGTAGCCTGGTTTTTTAATGTTCGTATTGCCCGAAGGGTTTTCCATATGTATTGATCCCAGTTTCCTTATCTTTTCTGCACTGTTTGACGAGTGCATTCTTGAAGGTCTGATTTAATCTTTCTACCTGTCCATTACTTTGGGGACGGTAGGATGTGGTAGGGGAGTGTTTTATTCTTAGTTCTTTATATAGTTTTTCCGCTACCTCACTCACAAATCCAGCACCTCGATCTGTGATAACCTGAATATGCACCCCAAAATTCTGAACGATTTCAGTAATAATAGAATTAACTATGGTTTCTGATTTTATATTACTTACCGCCAATGCTACAGGCCACTTGGTAAAGTAGTCGATACCTGTTAATATGAAGCGATTTTCAGCTTTCGAAATAGGGCTGATTGGTCCTACGGCGTCAAGACCAAATATAATAAACGGTTGCGGTCCCAGAATTGGTTTTAACCCTATTCTCTTCACTCTGTTTCCTTTTATAGATGGCAATTTATGCACTGATTCACCACTGCTTTAACCGTTTCTAATAATCCTTCTCCTGTATATTTCTCATTCACCTTTCTCCATGTATGTTCTATACCAAAGTGTCCTTCTTCATGTATTCTTTTCACCACTTTGTGCACGTTTCGTTCATGTAGTACCTCTCTTACTACACCTTTTGCTATTCTAACTATCTTGTCATCTTGAAGCTTGTATTTTCTGCACTTGTTTCTGAGGCGTTTACGGAATGCCTCACCCGCATTATTCGGATAGATTGAGTATCTAAATATGCTTTCATGGCTTTATAATAAAGATAATCCAGTGAACATATATCAATGGTGTCCTTGTGTAGATGTTCCCTTTCTTGCTCTAACCTAGATAGTGCATCAGCGGGATTGTATTTACCAGGGCAATGAGTAATTGTGTAGTTGTAGTTTCTGAGTATCATTGCCCAACGGGCAACACGTCCGGTGATTTCCGTGCCGTCAAATAGTTGGAGTAAAGATTTGTGGTCAGTCCTAATTGTGAAGTGCTTGCCCCACAAATAGTACTTGAATTTCTTTATGGACCAGATAACGGCGAGTCCTTCCAGGTGTGTAACAGAATAGTTTTTTTCATAGACATTTGTTATTCTGCTCGCGTAGCTAATTGGTCTTTTGCCTTCTTCCTGCATCTGAAATAAAATGGCTCCTATCCCATTCATTGACGCGTCTGTAGTCAGAATGAATTCCCTACTCCAGTCCGGATGAGCTAGCGTGGGTGCATCTGATAGTTCCTTCTTCAGCCGTTGTATAGCTTCCTCACAAGCCGCAGTCCATTCCCAATTGTTATTCTTTTTTAACAGTTTTAGTAGTGGTGCAGTTATTACCGAATAGTAAAGAATAAAATTACTATAATAACATGACAATCCAAAGAATGATTGTAGTTCTTTTATGTTTCCTGACGTTTTTGCGTTTCTAATAGCATCAACTTTTGCTTCGTTAGTACTAATTCCCTCGGGGGAAACTACATGCCCTAAATAATCAATCCTCTTACGTCCTAAAAAACATTTCTCGTCGTGTAATTGAATTTTACTTTCTCTGAGCAATCTAAACACTTCCATCAGATGCGTCAGATGGTTTTCTAGTGTATCAGAGTACACAATGATGTCATCCACAAAGACTAGTGCATGCTTCCAGAGGACTGGTGCTAATGCCTTCTCCATCAGCCTCTGGAACGATGCAGGACTGTTGGTCAGTCCAAATGGCATCACGTTATAGCAATATGATCCCGTATCAGGTATGGAAAACGCAGTTTTGTCCCTATCAGCTGGAGCCATTCGAATCTGCCAGAAGCCACTCAAGGCGTCCAGGCAGGAAAATATTTTAGCTCCAGCAAATGCCATAAACAAGTTTTCTATAGTAGGAAGGGGATACGTGTCCTTCCTAGTAAGTTCATTCAGCTTTCTGTAATCTGCGCAGATGCGTAATTTTCCATTACGTTTCCACACAGTTACAACCGGGGAACACCACTCTGATGAACAGGGTGATATTATTCCGTTCTCTTCCATTTTAATCAGCTCATTTCTCACTTTCTCTCTCAAATGATGTGGAATCCTATATGGCTTTTGTTTAATTGGCCTATCCTCCGTAAGTATAATCTTATGTTCCACGAGATCCGTTTGTCTCAACTCCTCAACATCACTTACGAATATAACCTTATTAGCTTCTTTAACTTCTTGGATCCTTGGGTCGTTGTAAGTTTCCGTATCTGGTTGAGTTACGTGTTCTTTAAACACTAAAAATAACTCGGTGGGATCGTCCACTTCTTTTCCAGGTGTCTTAGTTGAGATTGTAATTATGATGTCAATATGCTCTTTAGGTAAGGTCAACTCCTGTGTAGCCATATCTAGTTTGACTTGATGTTCAACAAACCAGTCCGTCCCAAGAACTAAGAAGTCATCTTTACGATCTATCACTAACAGGTCTACCGGAAATTCATGTCCTGCAATTGATAAGGGTACCCTGAATACTTTTCCTGCAGTTTCATGTGTTCCACCATCAGCTGTAACCAGAATCTGTTTACTTCTATACTCTACTTGTAATCCTAATCTTTCTAAAAGTCTATTGTTAACCACTGAGCATGCGGCTCCAGTGTCCACTACTGCCCATAGAAACTCATTGAAAACTCCAACTAACGCTTTACAGTATGTTGTTCTGTACTCCATAACATTAAATTGATTCATTGGCTTTTCTTCTACATTTTTACCTAACTCAAGATACTCACTCCTGATTCTAGGTGCCTCTAAGAGTAATTGTGGTAGTTTAATACTGGGTAAAAAGTTTGAAAGATCACTTTTCAACGAATACTGCTCTATCCCCACGGCCATTCCCGGTACTCTCTTTTTTACTACTCTTGTTCTCTTAGTTGCTGCCTCCTCTAATTTAGTTCCATCTGTCTCCATTGGCTCTATTCTGTGTCTCTTGGGCTCAGGTTTTTCCAAATCCTTCACATAATTTTTTTCTCTTGGTCTTTTGTTTACCAGCCATACCTCATTCTCCTTTTCTCTCAGCGCATTATTTGAGTGTGTTATTTGGTCTAACAACTCAATTGAGTTCACTTTTTTCTTTTCTTTTGATTCTGTCTCCTTTCTGTTCACAGTTCTCAACTCTGGACACTCGAATTTGCGATGACCCTTCTTCTTACAATTGAAACATTGTCCTTGTTTAATCATGTTGCTTATTTGTGGATTTTCGTTTAAATATCTGTAGCTCCTGCTCAGAGCTTTGTCAATGGTTTGATCCATCTTGTTGATCATATTCAAGCTTACTTTTTCAAACTTTTCTACTAATGCCTCAAACAAGGGTTCACCCGCTTCAGTGTTAAGGTGTCTCCTAACTATACTCTTGTTAGTGGATAACGAACTATGTGCTTCATCTTCCGTTTCATCTTCTTCTACTAATTTCTCATATCGTTCTCTTTTTTTTAAATAAGCTACCACTTCCGACCACTCTTTCAAATCTGATTTAATATTTTTCTTTTTAGCTTAACATCTAAACTGTATACTAATGCATACCATTTAGTCTGAGTATCAGTGACCTTTGCTTTCTCCAGCAATTCTTCTAAAGCAGTTTCCCACTCTTCAGCTGACTCATAATCTCTTAGCTTTATAGTCTTGATCTTTTCCCAGGCTTCAAACTCTGACTCACCTTCTCCGTATTTTTCAAGAAACAGTTTTCGTAGTGTGGCCCAGTCTTTAAATTGGTTTTTATTTCTTTTAAACCAAACTAATTCTATTCTGTCGAGATACAATTGCATTAGATCTTTTTTGTCGGTTTATGGCCAACCATTTAGTCGTGCAATTAATTTGTATCTATCTATCCATACTGTTGGGTCAATACCACTCTTACAGCTGAACACTTCAGGTGTAGTTGATTGCTTGTACAAACCGCTAGATATACCGCTCATTGTCACTATCAATCTATCACGTTTAACTTCTCTCAAGATTATGAAAATTATTAATATCAAAATTATTCCCCCTAATAGCACATCCGTGCTCATTTGAAAACGTTCGCTAGTTCATGCCTAGCTGGGAGCGCCACTGTTATGATTAAATTTTATTTTATTACTTAACTATGTATTTCTAAATTCTAACGATATATTTTGGTTAATGTATATACTATGTTAAAACTTAGACTTATAATTCGTTTGTTAAGAGTTACTTTAATATAATATTGTGATCGTTGTCTCAAACCCCGAAACATTCACTTTAATAAGTATCTAAAAAAACTATTCAACTATAAATTATCGTTAGACTAAAACCACGAAGGGAAAAAGGTCCAATCTAAATATAACGATAAAATAAATAACTCGTAACTATTATAAAAATTGAGATAAGAATTCTCAATGATTTTGGCTCACATCGTAAATTATACGACAGAACCCCCCCTCCAGATTGGACTAGCAGGTCTAGGTCTCGAAACCTTTGAAGTTTAGACTTTAGTGTGCTGCTAACTTCTGGTAACATGTATTCTTTCTGATTGTACAGCTTCAACATGTCTCCATTTACAATATCCCTGTTTCCTTCTCTGTCAGAAATTACGTATGCTTAAGTCTCAATCTGCGTTGCACCTGATATGGTCCCTCCCAATCTGCTCAAGCTTTGGCTGTGGCTGCTCGGTTAATTTAGTACTACATCCCCTTCCTTAAATGTTGATATTCTTACCTCTTTGTCATATCTTATTATTCTTTAATTTTTCCTGCTATACTTGATTCAAATCCGAGTGATCTCAGTTCTGGGATGTCCTTTCGCATTGCCGCTATTTGTTCTTGTATTGCAAATTCTAAGTCACTTGCTTCAGCCGGAGGTATCCAAACGGTAGGTGTGGCTAGTTTTGTACCATATAAAAGCTCTGCAGGGCTATAGTTAGTTGTCCGATTCCGCATCGTTCAAATAGCTATATGTGTCTTCCATAAATAAAGATCCCAATTTTCTTTATCTTGGTAACATTGTGTCAGAATCGCATTATTTATCCATAAGTTTTAATATTATTTTTAATCATATTTAATTACCTTTGAATCCTAACTTGGGAACATTAAGTTTCCCAACTTAAATAAATTAGTTTCCTGACACATTGACGTACGAAGACGTTTTTAAGAGATTGTTTTAACCGCTCTACCTGTCCATTACTCTGATGACGGTAGGCAGTTGTGGGAGTATGTTTGAATTCAGAAATTCATAAACTTTACTGGTGAAGTCGCTTACAAACCCTGACCCACGATTAGTAATGATCTGATCGGATACACCAAAATTTTGCACAATATGTGTGATAATAAAATTGACGATTGTAGGTGATTATAAGTTTTCTACTGCTTGGGCCACCGGCCACTTAGTGAGATAATGTCATAACCATTTAATATAATTAAATTCTAGACCGTTGTGTCTATTTATATATATTGATAAGTTTAAATTACGAATTCTAATTAATAAATTCGTAATTATCATTTCATGATTTATTAAGATCATTCTAGAAATTTTATTATTACTTAATGATTTTAATAATTGTTCCTGTCTAGAACATTTTAATTAGAAATCGATCGATAGAAGCAATAATTTTTATTCAAGTTTATAACTTTTTTATAAGTATAAAAACCCTAGTTTTTTCCTTAAAATTATTATTCCGTATCTGACAACAATTGACTTATATAAATAAAAAAATAGTACTAAGCTAAATATTCCTAAACCAGTTTTGACATTAACTCAGACAGATGGGGTAGAGCATACCATTGAGTTGACTGATGAAAAGGCTATAAAGCAGAGACACTATAGAATTCCGTATCACTTACAGCAGAAAGTTAGGGATGAGTTAAGAATTATGGAGGAGAATAAGATCATTTCTCCTTGCGCTTCAGAATGGTGTTCCCCGGTGGTAACCGTGTGGAAAAAAAATGGAAAGCTGAGGATATCCGCCGACTACAGGCGGCTGAATCTGGCAACAAAAAAAGATGTGTACCCACTCCCTACCATCGACGACATCTTCATGTCATTATCCGGGTCTATTGTGTTCAGCACTTTAGACGCACTAAACGGATTTTGGCAAATAAAAATGGCTGAGCGAGACAGAGAGAAAACTGCCTTTTCTATTCCAGGAAGCGGTAGCTATTGCTACAACGTAATGCCATTTGGGCTTACGAACAGTCCAGCTTCCTTCCAGCGCTTAATGGAAAAGACACTAGCACCAGTCCTATGGAAGAGTGCAGTCGTATTCATCGACGATATCATTGTATTCTCAAAGTCGCTGAATGAGCACCTCATTCATCTGAGACAAGTGTTCGAATTATTGAAATCTAATAAGGTACAGTTACACAGAAACAAGACATTCCTAGCCATGCGGAAGATAGAATACCTTGGGCACGTGTTGACAATAGAAGGAATTGGTACCAGCCCAGCAAAGATTGCAGCTATTCAGAAGTTTCAAAAGCCCAATTCAGTGAAGGAATTGCAGTCATTTCTAGGACTCACCGGGTATTACCGGAAGTTTGTAAAGGGATATGCCATCATATCAGTACCCTTGCTTAAACTCCTGAAAAAGAATACGAACTGGACGTGGGATGAAGAGAAAGGCAAGGCATTCGAGCAGTTAAAAGAAGCTTTATGTTCACCATCAACCTTGGCTCATCCAGACTGGAGCCAAGAGTTCATTCTAACAACAGATGCATCCATCAAAGGGATAGGTGGAATTTTGTCGGAGTCCAATGGAGGAGAAGAGAAACCTGTGTGCTATATCAGTCGCACGACTAATAAACATGAGCAGAACTACAGCGTAACACATTTGGAAGGTCTTGCGCATATATGGTCAATCAAGAAGCTGAAGTATTACTTATGGGGACGACATTTCACGATAAGAACGGATCATAAATCGCTGATCAAGTTGTTCGAAGGATCAGAGATAACAGGAAGAGTTGCCCGCTGGGCAATAATTCTGAGGAATTACGATTACACTATAACACACTGTCCTGGAAAAAACAACCCCGCAGACGCAGTTACAAGACTAGAACAGGAGAAAATTGAAGAGCCTATGGAGACTATAGATATCTGCACCCTAGATTATCTCTACTATGAAGCTATTAAAAACTATCTGGGAACATTTAGTTACCCCAATAATGCCGACGAATTATTCAGAAAGAAGTTGAGAGCTAAAAGTATGAAATACAAACTACAAGGAGATAAGCTAGTTAGGATTATAAAAGATGCAACTAAAGAGGTTTTGCATGAGAAGAACGCTTATGAGATTATAAAATCTATACACGTAGAAGGGCATTTAGGCATCGAAAACACATGGAGAAGCGTAATAGAGAAATATACCGGAGAAGGGCTATTCGAGACTGTGAAAGCCGTGGTTAAACAATGTGAAGTCTGTCAGTTGTACAAAGGCAGCAGGGTAAAGCGTATTGGGTTGCAACCGATACAGGCAACCAGACCATTTGAGATATTCGGGTTAGACGCTGTAGGCCCCATATCTCCAATTTCAAAGGCAGGGAATCGATTCATTTTAACTGGAATCGATTACTTCACAAAATGGCCTGTGGCAGCCGCAGTAAGTAACATACAATCGGACACCATAATAAATTTTATAATTACTGAAATTGTCCAAAATTTCGGTGTACCAGCACAAGTGATAACGGACAGGGGGCCTGGGTTTATCAGTAACCTTTCAGAGGAACTCTACAAGGAGTTAGAAGTCTTACATACCCCGACTACCGCCTACCGCCCACAGAGCAACGGGCAGGTAGAAAGACTTAACCAAACGCTCAAGAACACATTAATTAAACAATGCAGGTTAAATAAAGAAAATTGGGATCAATACATTTGGAAGTCATTACTAGCTATTCGAACAATGAGAAATAGCTCTACTAAATTCAGCCCGGCCGAACTCCTTTATGGTACAAAAATAGCAACTCCAAGCACTTGGACGCCACCTCCTGATGTAGATGACATGGACCTTGCTATACGTGAAAGAATAGAAGCTATAAAATCAGATTTACCAGCGCTTAGGAGTAAAGGTCTTCATAATAGTATCAAAAGCAAGGAAAAGGACAAAGTAAGGTATAATAGGGATGTCCGGATCTCAGAGTTCCAGGAAGGGAACCTTGTGTTAAAAAAGATTGAACAGCCTCAGAGCAAACTAGAACAGCTCTGGGAAGGACCGTACCGAGTAGACCGCAAATTGAGATTAGGGACATATGTGATATCCGATAGAGATGGAAACCGAGACTTAGTCCATGGTGATCTTTTAAAGCACTATCATCAGAGCCAAGAAATGATACCAGAGGTATCTACTTCCTTGAAATCAAAGTTACAACGTTTTAGAGAAGTAGGTCCAATCTGGTGCCGGGGTTCTGTCATATAGTGGAACTAATGGACTTAATTTTTATAGGTATCTATTATGAAATTATAATTATCAATATTTTTAGATTGGACCTTTTTCCCCTCGTGGTTTATGTTCAACGATTTCATAATTAGCATAGTTTAAATTAGTAATTAGTTAGCATACAATTATAGGGAAATTTTGGGGGTTAATAGTATCGCCCACAACTTATTGAATAAAAACTACTCTTAACCAAAAATATAAATACAATAGTATACACAGTTTATATAAAATATCAAATAATATAGTATATAACTAGAAAATAATTAGGTTTAAAGGTGATAATATAAATAAATAATCATATTATAACAGATGTCGTATAGAAATACGATAGAAGGATAAGGGGAATTAGTCCCCGGTTTTATTTATGTTATTTTTAGTTATATTTGTAATTTTAGATTGGACCTTTTTCACCTTTTGGTTATGTCCAATGGTTTTTTATTAGTTTGTTATTTTAGCTTAATTAAACAAATATTTTGGGGGTTAAATGAAGCTTTCACTTGGAAGAATATATAAATCATCTTTATTCACAATTGGAAAAACAGTTTATGCTAGTAAAAGTTTATTTTTAGTATTAAAAATAATTACGATATAGTAAACCTAATTAAAACATATAAGAATACTTTTTATTCATCATAGATGTTGTATGCTTAGTTCTACCCAAGCTAAACTATTGGGTAAACAGCATACAGCTTCTCAAACACCGAATAACCACCGTTATCTGGGTGTTTGTGCAAGAAATCTGGGATATCTTGGGTAATATATTACCCAAATGTTGGTGAAATATACAGTTGTTAGATACCAATATTATACACAATAATAATGGTATTAACAAACTATCACACAGTAAGTTTTTGAAAGCTATTAATTATATGTTTATGATAACACACAGTAATTATAAAATATAACTAATATAACTTTATTTGTAATTAACGAGATTGTTAAACTTAGTTGTTCATCAAAGGAAAATGTATACCCTTTTATACAACTAAGTTTATAATAAAACGTAATATAAAACTAAAACTAATATTATGATAAATATTTTAAATATTAACTTATTTCATTAATATACATAATATTAATGATGATACATTAAATATTGATCATTGTAACAATATTAATGTTATAAACTAATTATTAAATGATAATTAAATAATATAAACTAAAAATTAATTAATATTAATGATACACGTTTAATATAATTAATATTAGTTAATACCATATTGTATTAAATATACAATATTGTTATGATATATGTGTATTCATAAAATCAGTTTTAATTGTTTTATTCTAAGTTTCTATTATAAAAGTTCAAATGTAATAGCTAGTCAGGTACTAGTTATAACTTATAACTCCACCACAAGTTTGGTGGTTTTAATTATATAATTTTTAAAGTTATTCATAAATACAATTTAAATTAGTTCTAAAATACCATATTTTACTCTATAAAATTGAAATTTGTGATTTGAGCAAAAACCTATCTAAAACCAAAAAAATACATAGGTAGTGAAGCGTAACACAATTTTCAAAGGGTATCAGAAAGGTATCAGAGTCTAATTTTTCTACCAAAATTGATTGTTTTGCACACCAAATTTTAGAAGTTGGGCGTAATTTTACCCAGTTTTATCGCATTCATTGCAGTAATAAATACATAAAACTAAATTAAATATAAGCTAAAAAGGTAGGGTTGACTGGTTAAATAAGTATAACTTTCTCCAGTAAAAATCCCCCTATATTAGCAAAACTTTTTGTAGGTTTAGTTGCGGAAATTTCCTGAGAAATTTTCTGCAAACTAAAATTACAACACACATGTCATATTGTACCCTTATTTTCTAATATGTTTATTTTTATTTAGTTGTTTAGTGAAAATTTTCTAGTTAATTTTGGGTTTAAAATATTTAGTTTTTATTGGATAAAATTACGTAAGTGGTAAACAGTCAAAATTGAATCCACTTAGAATTTTATCATAGTATGTTTAATAGGTTTGGTAGGTTTTTGTGAGAGTTTTACTATCAGATTTTTTCAGTTTAATTATTAGTAATAAAGAATTCTAACACACAATTTATCTAATAAGGCTTCTATGCTTAATTAGTATTTAGTTATAAGATAATACTAAGTAATAGCAGATAGTATATATTGCTACAACATTAAAATATATAAATAAAGCTATATATATGACAAGACTGTTATATAGTGGAATTATATATTTGTATTTCCTTGTATTGTATTGGTTAATTTAATTTGTATTATTTTATGCATTAAATAGTCTAGTTTTGAATTAATTAATATATTGTCTTTTTCTCCCAAAATAATATATGACCAAATATATAATAATAAAAGTCCCGGCCTGTATATTACTGGGTAATTATATTACTCAGTAGGAGGTTAAACATGTAATTATACAACAAGACATGTCGTATGAGAATACGACGATAGTTATATTAATTTAAATTATTGAGTTATATTAATATTCGTATAGTTAGCTGAGATTGTAATGTTTTATAGTAGAAATATATACCTGTATTTCCTTGTATTATATTGGTTAATTTAATTAGTATTATTTTATTCATTAAATAGTCTAGTTTTGAATTAATTAATAAATGGTCTTTTTCTCCCACAATAATTATAGTCCTAATATATAATAATAAAAGTCCCGTCCTGTATAATACTGGGTAATTATATTACTCAGTAGGACGTTAAACATGTAATTATACAACAGTACAATTTTCCCCTTGTGGTTTTTGTCAATCAATATTTTTAGTCATTAAGTAGAATAACATTTAGTTTTATTATTGAAGATAATTCAGGATATAGGAGAAGCCCTCAACAAAAAATGAATAAAATAATCTTTTAATCACATAATATAATAATAAGTTATAATAGTATTAAACAAATAAGAAAATATACAAACCATACTTATAAAAAATATAAATAATAAACAAACATTAGAATTTTATAGATTCTACAACAGACTGTCGTATAGTAATACGATTAGAACTCTTAATGCATTGAGATTTCTAATCTCAATATTTTATTGTAGTTAAATTATAGTATAGTTATCTTTATTTTTAGATTGGACTTTTTTCCTTCCGTGGTTTTGTCCATGGATTTATTACTTAGTGTTTTGAATAATAATTATCGAAAAGTTTTTGGGGTTAAAGCAAACGCCCACTTGAAATTTAAATAAAACAAGCTTAACAGAATATTAGTATAGATATAAGTTTTAATAAGTATAAATACCAAACATACAGTAAGTTACTTATATAGTATAGTTAAGTAGTAAAAATAAACATTTTAGTTAACAAGACTGTTATATAGTGGCCAGATCTACCGCTAGCCATTATATAATAATATCCTCTAACAACTTAAGTAACTTTAATTTTATTAATTTTTATGTCTATCAATTAATACTAGTTTAATATATATTATAGGTTAAAAGTTATTTTCAAGTTTGCCTAGTTTTTTTTATCCTTCTGGATTTTTTCTACAGCAAACAGTTTATTAAAATTATCA